>AP025064.1:30721468-30847387 GCA_036186865.1 Eustoma russellianum
CGAAACCGATCTTTTGTGAGATCGTCAATATTGTACCGAGGGCGTCTTTAGAGTATACCGAATCAGTATAGCTATCCTTCTTCTGACACAATTTGAATTAGTATATAAAGTATGTACTATACTTACATGCATACTATTTAGACTAGTTTACACATACTATTTATTATTTAGCAATTAAAGTTTTTTTATAATAAAAAATTCTTTATCCAGCGTTTTTCTTTTTCTTTTTTCTCCTAAATATCACTTGGCTACTTGCCTAAGTGGTCTACTTGTTTTTTTTTAAAGACTCGTACGTGCTTCCTACTCAATGATTGAACAGTTGAATAACCCAAAGAGGAAAGGAATTCCGGGAAGAAAACACGCCTTTTTCGTTCTCGGCACGAAAAATTTCAGAGCTTAGATTGCTTGTATACGTATAGATTTACGTATACGTATCTCATTTCTGATATCTGCAAATTTTCGTGCATTGCAGAACATGTATTACTTCCCCTTTTTCAAAAGTTAAGGTAGTTTACTAGATTTTTTGTTTTGGAAAGCGTTTACCAGAGAATTGATCAGAGTAATTTGTTTCAATTGAGTTTGGGAAGAGAGTGGGAAGAATGTGGAAGCTTAAGATCGCGGAAGCAGAAAATCCGTGGCTGAGGACGGTGAACAATCATGTAGGCAGGCAAGTGTGGGAGTATGATCCGAATCTGGTCGGGTCACCCGAAGAGAGAGCCGAGATTGAGAAGGCTCGAGAAAATTTCCGCTTGAATCGATTCGAGCAAAAGCACAGCTCTGATATGCTAATGCGCATTCAGGTTCAGGATCATTCCTTTGATTTCCAGAAGTTCTTGTTTTTCTCTCCAGGTGTTGAATATTTATATATCTATCACTTGAGATCTTTCGTTTATGCACTTTGAGCTAGCGTTTGGCACCATCGGACTAGTTCAGTATGCTATAATCAGACCCTATAGAACTAGTTCAGTCTCTAGAATCGACTCTTTAAGAGTCTGAAAACAGAAATTAAGTTGGATTTTTTCTACTTTTCTCCTGAAAGCACAAAGGGAAATGGAAAGAAACTTTTCCTCATCATATCACCAAAGGAAAGCCCATGGCAGGGTGCATGTGAGTCGCTAATTTTCTTGTGTCAGTACACTTCCTTTGGGAAATGATGATTTAGAAATTGTTCAACAATGAATTTCTACTGAACCGTGAAGAATCTTACTCTGTATGCTACTCTAGATTTTCTTTGCTGTCTGATAATGCGTCTGAATTTCCTTCACGTGTTGGTGGTTTCCTTGATGTAGTTTTCAAAGGAAAATCCTCTCAGTTCTCAGTTGCCCCAAGTGAAAGTGAAAGAACTAGGAGAACTCACAGAGGAGAATTTAGTAAGAGCATTAAGAAGGGCTATCAATTTCTATTCTACCCTTCAGACTGAAGATGGACATTGGTCAGGTGACTACGGTGGGCCAATGTTTCTAATGCCTGGCTTGGTAAGTTGACTTTGCCGCATGTCGTAGGCGAGTAGTGACTTGATGGATTATCAGTGCCATATAGAAGAGTTTTCCTGCGTAGAAAGCCCAGGTTCTTTCTGGATCTGGGAACAAGTAGCTATATACACACATATATCTATATGTGTATGCGGTTTTGTTTTTCTCCTTCCCTTCAGAACATCATGCATAGAAATGTAAGACTTCCGATCCTTTCACTTTTGCTCAATATGCTTTACAGGTTATATCATTGTCTGTCACTGGAGCACTAAATGCAGTATTATCTGAAGAACATAAGTTCGAGATGTCCCGCTATCTTTATAACCATCAGGTAGGTTCTGTCTTCTAGTATATATTTGTACTCTGGCTAGGCATTAGATTGCATGCATCTCTGTCCCTTCTTTCAGTCCAAAATACCTGAATCTAGGAGGTGTTTTTAGCTTCTACATTCTTTGGTAGCTGAACAAATGAACCATTATCATTATTATAATGCAGAATGAGGATGGTGGTTGGGGGTTGCACATTGAGGGACCTAGTACCATGTTTGGCTCAGTCCTAAATTACGTTACTCTGAGATTGCTGGGTGAAGGAGCCAACAATGGAGAGGGCTCGATGGAGAGAGCACGAAAATGGATATTGGACCATGGTGGTGCCACCTCAATAACATCATGGGGGAAAATGTGGCTTTCAGTTCCGTTTTCTCTTTCTTCAACTTTAGGATTTCTAGGTTGGCCATGTTGCTCAACTCTCATATTTTCTTCTCTTCCTTTGCTTGTTGATGCTACTTAGGTTCTTGGGGCATTTGAATGGTCTGGCAATAATCCATTGCCACCTGAGGTATGGCTTTTGCCTTACGCTCTACCATTTCATCCAGGTAACAATTTAATTACAATTTTTCTTTCTTTGCATGCATATTTATGGGTATGCTATGTTACCGAGATTGATTCGAACAGTTAACCTCCCTCTGTGCCTCTACCATTGTTGTACTTTTAGTGGCACTTATGAGTTATAAAATATCTGAAATTATTTGCAGATCTTTTCACAATAAAATATTTCAAGAGGTGAAAGCTTCCTGTTGATGCCTGTTAGTTTTCATGGTATTTGATGCTAGTTATAGAATTTACTCCATTGCTCATGTTTGCATAATCATTTTGAAGACTAGGATTTCCAAAGAGATTTCAATTGTTCATGCAGAAAAGTGTGCACTATTGGGTTCTTTGGATTTCTTGACGTACTTAAGGTGCCCTAATTCTTAAAAAGAAATGTTTGTTCTTCAAATCAGAAGCTTATGCTTCACATGGATGGAGCTATGGTTCCCACTTAAGGGAGAGAGTATCTTATAGGTTAATTGACCATGTTTAAGGAAAATATTACCAATATGGAATTTATTATAGCAAGGAACATTACTAGTCTTAAGGAAAAGGAAGAAAACATAGCATCTCCAAAAGATGATGTCATACAATTCAGTGATAAGTAAATTCATATGCTCTTTCTTGACTCATGTTTAAGTTCAAACCTCAAGCAAGTACTCACCATTTCCGAAGGTTCCTTTGCTTTTTTTGTGATACAAGGAATCATTTTTTTTGACTTGTTGTCTGTTATAGAATGGATGATACGTCAGTCCCACCTTGAGTTTTCAAGATTCCTCCCAACCTTTGATTTAGTGCATTTGGTCTTGTAAGTTTATGGTGTACTCCACACGACAAGGAAAGTGTCGAGGTTATGGCTCTAAAAGTGTTCCTATGACGAGACTTTGAGTGCTAAAAGCATTGAGTTCATGAACTTTAGGAACGAGAAGTATTTAATTGAAACATTGGGCTCTACTTTGGGATGAAATAGGAGTGGGACCAGAAGTGCAATTTGCTCATTATCTTAACTCTTTTGTCCCGTGGTGGGATTTTTTTCCTCATTCTGCTTTTATATCCTATAGTTTCACATTATTGATATACTTTATTATATCATCTTTGCCCCTTTTCAACTGTGTACCACATTCATACAAGCGATTATGGGAGCTTTATGTTCAATGATATACATTACTTTTAAGGCAAGATTTCTATATGCATATACTCTATACTCAGATCTTGTTATGAACATTAATGAAGGAGGATTTACAGTCTTTTACATTGAACTGCTTACATATTTTTTCGATGGTATGGTTAGCTTCTTAGCCTACACTCATGGGACAAGTTTGTGAGCAAATCATTCCTGGTTATGCTGTACAATGTAAATCTTGCAGGAAGGATGTGGTGCCACTGTCGCATGGTCTACCTTCCTATGTGTTATTTGTATGGAAAGAGGTTTGTCGGTCCAATTACACCGACTGTTTTGTCTCTGAGAAAGGAAATTTTCACAGTTCCCTACCATGAAGTAGATTGGAATCAGGCTCGCAACCAATGTGCGAAGGTTTTGTAGAGCATCAATCTCCCTCTCCCCCCCCTCTCCCTCCTCTTCGTCTCTCACTTCCTCTCTTGTGTTTTAGTGATTATGGAAATTTTTTAGGAAATCGTAATATAATAACCATCAGAAATTATAAAACTAAAAACTGTCCATATCATCATCAGTTCGGTATCCACTTTTTGCAGGATTTTTGCTTGAATTTATTTCTTGTGTGAAGTGCAACAAAAAGTGAATATGCAAGTATCAGAAACATTCAACCAATTACATATTCTAACTATATATGTTCTGAAATTTCTACCCAAGAAGATTTTACAGAAATGGGGATGGAATCTGTACCGAACTATCTCAAGAAGATGTGTAAAAATACTGTTTTTAGCAACTGCATTAACATTTTACCTAGCCATGATCTTTTGTTCTTTTATTGCTTGCGTATTTGTATTGACATTATTTTTTATTTTTCATTTTAAACTTTTGTTTTATCTTTATTTTGTAGCAATCACCTGCTTAATTAGAGTTTAGGAAGGGTCACAATGCCTTAATGAGAAGGAACTTTTAGATATGTTTCATGCTAACTTCCATGCAATTTGTTTCAAAGTTCCATTTTAATTTGCATCGAAGTCCATATGGTTTTTGGTTTGGAGTCACTTTTGAAATTTTTGTTAATCTTTGTTCAGTTAAATTGTGTCCACAAATCCATGCCTTTTTGTTTCCACCTAGTTCTTTTTCATTAGCAACATTTACTATGTAACTTTAGCCTTTCCCTTGTCATTGTGTGTGCAGGAAGATCTGTACTACCCCCATCCTTTCATACAGGATTTGCTTTGGGCATCCCTTGATAAGCTTATGGAACCTGTGATGATGCGCTGGCCTGGCAAAAAAATAAGAGAAAAAGCTCTTGTAAGCGTGATGGAGCACATACACTATGAAGATGAAAATACACGATATATCTGCATTGGTCCTGTAAACAAGGTATCCCTATGATGTTTTGGCAACAGTTTTTTTTGGAAAATAAATTTCTGAATGAATTATTCTAAAATCATCTTTTTAAATCTTTACTGTCTTGACTGTACTGATGGATGATTTCATTCATCAAATTTTAAGTTTGGCCTCTTGTCAATGATTGTGTAGTAGTTAGAGATTCTCATATGCCTGAAATTATTGACACTAGACACAAGTTTGTTGATTGAAGTTGACCCCTTGTTCATCTTTTTTTTTTGTCTTTATTAATACTAACAAATGATAAAGAAGCAATGCGAAGATCTATTTTTCCCTTTCATTTTTTTTTATTCTGATTCTTGACTGTAGGTCTTGAACATGCTTTGCTGTTGGGGTGGAAAATCCAAACTCTGAAGCTTTCAAGTTGCATCTCCCTAGAATCCATGATTATCTTTGGCTTGCTGAAGATGGCATGAAATGCAGGTTAAATGATCTTTGGCCTTCAAGGTTTTATTTTGTCCAGATTTGGTTTATATTCTGCCCTCATTGTACGAGCCACATTATTGTCGTTCTTTGCTTTCAGATTTTTTGAGTCTTCATCATAACATTTCTACGTGATGTGGACCTGTTTGCAGGGGTATAATGGAAGTCAATTATGGGACACGGCCTTTGCAGTTCAAGCAATTATTAGTGCAAATCTTAGTGAAGATTATGGTCCTACATTAAAGAAAGCACATAGTTACATTAAGAACACACAGGTACTTGTAGCTAAACGAGTGTCTTCTAGGTTGCTTCTTCCGTTCTTCAGGAATTTTCCCCCTTTTTATTTATACTACAACTTACGCAAACTATCCGTGTTTTTGCATGAAGGTGCTGGATAATTGCCCCGGTGATCTTATTATTTTGGTATCGTCATATTTCAAAGGGGCTTGGCCTTTTTCAACTGGAGATCATGGTTGGCCTATTTCTGATTGCACAGCAGAGGGATTAAAGGCAAGGATCTCTTCATTGATCAATTCTTCGCAATAATTTTTTGCTCATTACTATGACTCTTGTTTTTCTTATTCGATTTATCAGGCAATTCTCTTGCTGTCAGATTTACCATCTGAGCTTGTCGGTGAACCACTGGAAGCGAAGAGGTTATTTGATGCCGTAAATGTTCTCATATCCTTACAGGTATCATTGTTGTCCATCTTAATATGTATTTTAAAACTTGTTGGAGTGGTAGTTTACACTTGTTGTCTGTTTGATCTGTTTTTATTTTGTTATCAAGTTTATATGTTAAAGAGCATGTATTTTGCACATGACTAGACACTCTTGGCTCACTGGAATCACTTTTCCATATTTGAGCTAATATTTGGAAACAGGTGTGTAATTATATCTTCATGCATGATACCTCTCATTGTCTCTATTACTATTTCTCTCTTTTTATTCCCCCCCCCCCCCCCTTCCCTCGGTAAGAGTTTGATTTTATTCAGCGAGTCCCTTGGGCTTCTTTGAGGATGTGAGCGAATCATGAATTTTCATCCTTTTCACTGAACATGTGCTTTGAAAAGGAAGATTGTGCTATCAAAGTTTAAAATTTTTAAGAGATGGTGCCTCTAGAAATATGATACAATTTCCTCCAGATCTCTGTGTGTGTCTGTGTCTTTTTCTTTCTCTTTTGTGAATTGTCCTGGCCTGTGTCAATTGTAGGATAAGCCCTTAAATAGTCTCCCTTCTTTCTCACGGTTCAGAAAACAATTGCAAGTGTTTTAGTAGTAAATTATCATAGAGCAAAGAAATAAAACAAGGCTTGTCATGAGCTACTTTCCTTTTTATAAACTTGAAATATCAAGTTTAATTATTCTTGAATCAAGACATTTGGCATAACTATTGATTAGATATGCTAGATTGCGGAGTATATTTTGCGTTTTCGTTCAGATTTATAAAATTCGTTAAACGTCCATTTGCTATCTTATGCTTACATATTTAAGTTAGAGTTCATGAATGGTGGAGATGCTTTTTTCATCTTCCCACGAAGGATTTACTGAATCACTTATCTTTTTTTGCAGAATGAAGATGGTGGGCTTGCAACATATGAGCTCACACGATCGTATAGCTGGCTGGAGGTAATTTCTGTTGATTTTATCTGTCACATGTAAGATCAGAAGTATGATCACTTTATCTGTCACATGTAAGATCAGAAGTATGATCACTTTATTTTGGAAGAAGATTTTTCTATAAGAACTTGATTTGTATCGCATTTTTATCCAAACGACCAGTCCTAAGACTTGTAAAGATCAAATAATTTCTGGAGAGCTTAATCTAGTGCGACAATTTCTGTTGATGCCCTAGTTATTGAAGTGTTGCAACTGACATGAAGCAGACTGCCTCTGGGATGTCATTTTCCACATTATTATTGTTATCATTGTTACTATTTTAAACTGCTTGCTGTTTCAACAATGCAATATGTGCCTCACGTATGTAGGTCAGATTGAATTTCAGTATGAGGTAAACAAGTCAAATAATTGTCAGAGCGGCCGACTAGCTGCAGTGATGGATGAACATGGAAAATTCACGTGCTTTATACCACTATTTCACTAAACCATTAACTGAAGATGTTTTGTTGCATTATTCATCCATTTTAGCACTACAATGATATCCATGAAAGTAAACAGGCTTTTATTTTTGACATCCTTTTTTAAGGCAATTTTTGGCCTTTTTAAATGAGATAATTGTTGAATTACTATAAAAAGGCATTTAATCTTTTGCATTTTCATAATTTCTATGACATGATATTACTTGCTGCACCTTTTTTATGTATGCTTACATTAGAATAGGCACGCACGCTCGCATACACTATATACATATGCATGCATGCATGCATACATATGTGTGTGTATACATATGTACGCGTGTATGATTCGGACTCTTTTTTTCTTTTTTTCCTTTCATGATTTCCTCGGATTCTTCTTTTTAATTGTCCTGTTAATAAGCACGTGAAATGTTTAACTCTTTAATTAATAATTTATGTTATGGCCTTTCTTGACTTGTGTTCTCTTTTTCCTGGTTGATGCTGAGAATCCATATAATTGACTTTACATAGATAATAGGAGGCTTTGGGTGGTTGAAGTTGAAGCACACTTTAAAGAGTTAATGTAAACATGAAGGCAAGGTGCCAAGTGGCCGGAAAACTGGACCACCGGGAAAGGGACTCAGACGGCCGAATATGGCCTGGAGTATTTTGGAGGAGAATTCAAAGTTGTATTCACCTTAATTTGGAAGTTACACTTTACAATATCCTTATACACCTATGGTAATAATTGACAATTAAGAAAGTCTATCAATCCCATGATTTAAGGGATGCTATTCTAATTCCTACCATATCTTTCCTAAAATCAAGCATCATAAATACAAGGTATAATCTCATCTCCAATATTCTATCCAAAACTGCCAAATACTAAATGCACCAAATCGGTGCACTTAATAGGGCCAGCCGATCCTACCATGAATGTGGGAAGACCACATTCATTACACAATTATCACACAATTAATACAGAATCTGAATATTCCAACACTCCCCCTCAAGCTGGTATGTAGATGTTCTTCATGCCGAGCTTGCTAACGAGTTCTTCGAAGTTGGTCTTGTGAAGCCCTTTTGTCAAAATGTCCGCCACTTGTTGCTTGGTAGGAATGTAGTGCATTGAAAAACTCTTGTCATCTATTTTTTCTCTAATAAAATGTCGATCCACTTCAACGTGTTTTGTTCTATCATGATGAACTGGATTGTGTGCAATGCTTACTGCGCTTTGTTATCAAAACAATAGTGTCGAACCTGTATGAGCCATGCGCAATTCACTAAGCAACCTTTTCACCCAAAGACCCTCGCACACGCCATGTGCGAGTGCGCGAAACTCTGCTTCTGCACTGCTTCGAGCCACCACTGGTTGTTTTTTACTGCGCCAAGTAACTAGGTTCCCCCACACAAAAGTGCAGTATCCAGATGTAGATCTTCTATCCGTAACTGACCCTGCCCAATCCGCATCAGTATAGACTTTGAGACTCCTTTCCTCATTTTTCCCGAAAATAGACCTTTGCCCGGGTCTTCTTAAGATATCTCAGTATCCGGAATACTGCTTCAAGATGTTCTTTGGTGAATGCATAAATTGACTCACCATACTAACTGCAAAAGCAATGTCAGGACGTGTATGTGACAAATAAATAAGTTTACCCACAAGCCGCTGATACTGTCCCTGATGAACATCCTTTCCGCCCTCCAAACTCAACTTCACGTTGGCCTCTATGGGTGTATCTGCGGGCCGACATCCTAGCATTCCTGTCTCCGTTAACAAGTCAAGTACATACTTTCTTTGAGAAACAATATACCTGACGAGTTACGCGCAACTTCCATGCCAAGGAAATATCTCAGTCCTCCCAAATCTTTCATCTCAAATACACTGCTTAAGTATTTCTTTAATGAGTTGATCTCGTCACACAGCATCTCCTGTAATAATAATATCATCAACATAGACTATAAGAATTGCACGAGTGCCGCCTATAGTGTGTTTATAAAACATGGTGTGATCCGCTTGAGATTGTTTGAATCCTTGGGTCTTAACAGCTTGAGTGAATTTTCCAAACCATTCACGGGGGATTGTTTTAGGCCATAGAGTGATTTGTTCAACTTACACACCGAACTTCCCTCTTTTATAACGCCAGGGGGAGATCCATATAGACTTCTTCATGCAAATCACCATTAAGAAAGGCATTTTTTACATCTAGTTGTTGTAGGGGCCAATCAAGACATGCAGCTAGGGACAAAAGTATCCTTACTGAGTTTAATTTTGCTACTGGGGCAAATGTTTCGTTATAATCAATCCCAGAAACTTGAGTAAAACCCTTAGCAACAAGTCGAGCCTTATACCTGTTAATGCTTCCATCTGAGTTAAACTTGACAGAGAACACCCATTTACAACCCACTGCCTTTTTACCTGTAGGTACTGAACCACTTGCCAAGTGTTATTTTCTCCAAAGCCTGCAGTTCATCCTGTACGGCTTCCCTCCAATTCTTATCCGCCATAGCCTCATTAATATCTCTCGGAATCTGAGTGCTAGAGACCTTAGCTGTGAAGGCCGAAAACTTGGGAGAGAGTTTGTTAGTGGAAATAAAATTGGAAATAGGATGCTGAGTACATACACGTTTTCCTTTCCTTACTGCAATAGGCAAGTCCAAGTCTTCTTGAGTGTCCTTGCCGGAATCAAGAACCTGTTCAGAAGATTGGCACTCTAGAGAGATGTCAGACTTGTTATCAACTTGAGGATTATACTTACGAGAATAAACAATGATGTTAGTAGGATCATGCTTTAGGTGAGAAGGAGGTTTAAATTCGGACGTGGCAGGACTGCTGTTTCGGTTTTGCTGGGCAGGGGTCGGTTGCGGACTGGTGGGCTCGGGCTCGGATGTCCGTTTCGGACTGAGACTGATGGGCTCGGTGGTTTCGGATGCTCCCCCTGAATCACTGCCGGGTCGGAGAGTGGGAGGAAGTGATTCATTTGTAGAGATAATAGGATGAAAGATAGTGTAGGGTAGAGGGAGCCCAACGGCTCCCATGGGTCCTGACCATCTTTTTGTGTGGTGAAGTATGGCTCATTTTCTCGGAAGAGGACATCCATGGTCACAAAGATTTTTCGGAGTGTAGGAGAGTAGCATTTATACCCACGTTGAGTAGATGAATATCCAATGAACACACACTTAGTTGAACGAGAATCGAGTTTAGACATATGTGCCCCATGGTTGTGGACAAATGCAACACACCCAAAGACCTTGAGTGGGAGAGTAGAACCACTATGAAACAATGGATAAGAGCGTTGTAGGATGGAGATGGGTGTTTTAAAATGAAGCGTTTTTGTTGGAAGGCGTTGACAAGATGACATGCAGTGAGAACAGCTTCTCCCCATAAATAGGTAGGAACATGCATAGTAAACATTAAGGCTCGGGCAACTTCCATGATATGTCTTTTTTCCGTTCAGCCACGCCATTTTGTTGGGGCGTGTCTGGCATGAACTTTGGTGGACAATACCTTCAGATGCAAGGTAGGTACAAGACTCTATTAAAGTATTCTGTACCATTATCGGTGCGTAGAATTTTAATAGTGGTTTGAAATTGATTTTTCACCAAAGAGTGGAAATTTTGAAATATGGTAGAAACCTCAGTTTTATCTTTGAGGAGATATATCCAACACACTCGTGTATGATCATCGATGAATGTAATGAACCATCGTGCACCCGAAACATTCTTTACCCGTGAAGGACCCCAGAGATCACTATGCACAAGATGAAATGGGGAAGATTCAACATGCGTTTTTGGAGAATAATGCTGTCGAGTATGTTTAGCAAATGTACATGCATCACACTGTAGATAACCGATTTTTTGACATTCATGTTTGAAGGAAATAACTGTTTCAGATACTGAAGACTAGGATGTCCTAGTCTTTGGTGAAGTAGAAGTACATCAAGATTATTTGTACTGGGATTAACAACAAAGGGTACGGAATGTAAGGCACACTTTTCTGTATGGATGTCCTCCTCAAAATGATATAGTCCGCCTTTCTCTCTAGCAGTGCCAATCTTCCTCCCCGATCCCTGTTCCTGCAAGACACACAGTTGTGCAGAGAAATTAGCAACACAGTTGGAATCCTTTGTAACCTTACTGATAGATAATAGGTTGCAGGTTAACTTAGGGACAAAGAGGACAGATTGGAGGATTAATGTGGGGACACCCTTACAGAACCTTGTCCTACTACAGTCGCAAAAGTACCATCCGCCACACGTACTTTCAACCCCCCAGAGTTCGGCATATATGTAGAAAACAGGGACATATTACCTGTCATATGATCCGTGGCACCTGTGTCAGGATCCAAGGTGAAGTCTCAACGAGATTGGCCATACCTGATTGATGACTAGTATTGGGTTGTATCTCCGTCTGTCCCTTCAGAAGAGCAAGTAATTGGTCCACTTGGGCTCGGCTAAGAGTAGCCGAATTTGGGTAGTCTCAGGCATGCCGTCGCCTTCCACCGCCACTCTGCTGCGAGTCCGCGGCCTTGTGCTGGTCCCGGACGTTTGGTCCGTTGCGTCAGTTGGTTTCCCATGGAGACTCCAACACCTTTCTTGAGTGTGTCCTAGTTTATTGCAAAAAGAACATCTAGGACGATTATTAGACTTTGGACCAGTTGTTCTTACCACAAGTGCAGAGGAATCGCCTTGTGCTGCTACGGATAGGGATCCCTTCTTTCTCCAAGCATAACTCGACGTCGGCTCTCTTCACGTCTGACCTCAGCAAACGCCTCACTGAGGGAAGGCAGGGGTCTCCTTCCTAGCACACGTCCTCTGACCTCGTCCAATTCTCTGTTTAGGCCAGCAAGGAACTCATATAGTCTTTCTTTTTCCAGATGTTCTTTGAATTTTATGTTTCCTTCTAGGTCTCCCCAGTCTGCCTCATAGTGCATGTCTAGCTCTTGCCATAACGTTTGAAGTATTATAATATTCTGTAATACTCATACCTTCTTGTCTGATCTCTTTAAGTTTATTTTTTATTTCGAAAACTTGAGAAGCATTCTCAAGATCAGAGTAGTGTTCATGCACTGCATCCCAAATGGCTTTAGCAGTTCTCAAGAAGAGATAGGTACGGCTAATTGTGGCTCCATGAATTGATTAACCATGACATCACCAACGAATTATTCAGTTCCCAAGCCGGATACCTAGGATCAGTGGTGTCCGGCTTGGAGGCCTGACCAGATGAATGCGAGCTTGCCTTTACCACGTAGGACCATCAAAACTGATTGAGACCATAGCAAAAAGTTTTTACCATTCAGTTTATGATTTGTAATTTGAAGAGAGGAGCTTTCACTAAGAGATTGTTGAAAACTAAGATCATTTGGGTTTGCTGCAGTAGTGCCTGCGCTAGGAGTAGGGGCCGGTGCAGTGGATGAGCTTGCACCGGGAGAGGTTGTTTGAGAAGTCATCTCTGAATTTGGATGAGAGTGACTTAGGAATTATTTTTGGTGTATAGAGTTGGCTCTGATACCATGTAAACAATGAAGGCAAGGTGCCAAGTGGCCGGAAAACTGGACCACCGGGAAAGGGACTCAGACGGCCGAATATGGCCTGGAGTATTTTGGAGGAGAATTCAAAGTTGTATTCACCTTAATTTGGAAGTTACACTTTACAATATCCTTATACACCTATGGTAATAATTGACAATTAAGAAAGTCTATCAATCCCATGATTTAAGGGATGCTATTCTAATTCCTACCATATTCTTTCCTAAAATCAAGCATCATAAATACAAGGTAATTACTCTCCAATATTCTATCCAAAACTGCCAAATACTAAATGCACCAAATCGGTGCACTTAATAGGGCCAGCCGATCCTACCATGAATGTGGGAAGACCACATTCATTACACAATTATCACACAATTAATACAGAATCTGAATATTCCAACAGTTAAAGACCTCTCTCAGACTGATAATAGTGTGATATTTTGGAAGTGCCACATGGTAGCTAAGTAAACATAGAAGCATTCTAGCACATTGTTTGATGCAAGTATAGCTTTATTCGAGACTGTGGGGGCACAAGGAGCTAGTAATTTATGCTATCATGAGATCTAAAATTGATTTTTCTTTCTTTGTCTTGTTATCCTGTGGATGAAAAGCTATTTGAAAGCTGCCCCCTCTAAATTTCATGTGAGGAAAGTAAAACATATGCTGATCAAATCTTCTTTAGATAACGTGATAAATTTTCACATAGGACCTCCAAGGGTCTGTATGGTAGAATTCCGTGTGAACAATTACGTCTACATGGAAAGAGAGTAGCACATATGCTGGTCAAATCTTCTTAGCTATGACAACCTTTAAAGTAGGATCTCTAAAGATTTGTATGGTAGCATCCCATGCTAACAACTACAATATCCTTATCGGAGGTCCTTTCTTTTTTCACTCATTATACGACGTTTATTCTTTAATAGGTTTCTTTTACAGGTGATCAACCCTGCTGAAACTTTCGGTGATATCGTCATTGATTATCCGTAAGATAAAACTGTACATTTTGGCTTATTTTACTTGTTTTCTTGGTTTAAAATAAATTGTTAGCTTTACTACATGTGGGTTTTATTTCGGGAGTGTTTACATAGAAGGATGAAAGTATGTTAAGAGTGTGGAAAATCACAAGAAGAAGAAGATAGTGATTTTCATTCTTTGAAATTCTGTGATGTAAAACCTGGTTTACATATACTTACAGTTTATGGGTATAAAAGAAAGTCTGACCAGTCATGCAAAAAATCCCTTAACCAAACGGATTTCCGAACACCATCAAATCCCTCAATCAAAGGCATTCCAGAGACTGCCATCTGATGCGCAGGAAAAGTTAAGAAAGAATGATATTAGTTCATACATTAGCTTTTTGGGCATGAGTTGTATAAATTGAAAGCAAAAAGGAAAGGGAAACGGAATGGAAAGGATAGATTAAAATGGAATGTGAATGTCTTTAGAAAAACTTACGGGTCCTTTCCTTCAAAAAAGAATAAAAATTACCACACGTTCATGGAGATATCGGGATTTGAACCGTAGTTGCTACCTAGAAGCACAATGGCCTTACTACTAGGCCCAACTTGAATCCCTAATGGATCCTTGTGTTGCCTAATTGTCATAGCTTTAGTCTGTTCCCTTAAAAATATTGTTTTCCAATTGGTGAAAAGAGACAGCACTTCAATTGCATTCATGAATTTATATGTTCTCTTTTCTGATTTATTATTTATTTATTCCTGGCCTCGACTATTTATGGCATTGACATGTAGTTATGTTGAATGTACCTCTGCTGCAATACAAGCTTTGACGGCATTTAAGAAACTGTATCCTGGGCATCGAAGAGAAGAAGTGCAACACTGTATAGAAAAAGCTGCTTCTTTCATTGAAAGGATTCAGCATCCAGATGGATCTTGGTTAGTCTTTCAGCATGTTAGCCTCTTTTGTGTTCATATTGAGAACAAATGTGAGTGTTTCATGCAGTATCTGCCTTTGCATTAGACGTGGATGTCTAAGAGGTACGAATCATTGTGGTTTCTCTTCTAGGTATGGTTCCTGGGGAGTTTTGCTTCACCTATGGCCTGTGGTTTGGTGTAAAAGGATTGGTGTCTGCAGGAAGGAACTTTAGGAATTGCTCCAGCATCCGAAAGGCCTGTGATTTTCTATTGTCGAAACAGCTTCCTTGTGGTGGATGGGGAGAGAGCTACCTTTCATGTCAAAACAAGGTTGCATGCCTTTTTTTTTTTTTTGATATCCATGCTTTTCAAACTTATGTTTTGAGTTTTCGGAAACACATTGATGTTCCGAAGTGGAAATTACACAGGCATGTTGGTGAAATTCTAGTTTCTCTTTCGTCCATATGAGCTTAAAAGGACTATAAGATAGAGAGAGCCGTGACAGATGACGCTAGGATAAATTTGGAGATAGAAGAAATCTCTAGATAGATGAGTTAATTCCTAGGAGAATATTTGGAATTGGGTGATGAAGTTTGTAATTGTGAAGTAGCTGTTGATCGATACAGTTTGACGTAATTTTCTTTATGGGTCATCGGAAAACAACCTCTGTGTGTTTCTACCACATAGGTATGGTTGCGTACATCTGACCCCCTATACCCTGCTATAGACGGGAGCCTCTAAGGCAATGGGGTAATGTTGTTGTTGCTGTAATTGTTTTTGTTAAGGTTCTTCCTCTTCCTAGGTCAAAGGGACCAAATGCACCCAAAGATGTCCAAGGAAAAGCTAAAAATGATAAAGCAAACTACATAGGCACTTTTACTAGTCCATCCTCTTTCTCTGTCACTCTCTCTCCTCGTTAGCAAAGAACACTTTCATTCTTTCCAGTTATATAATAATTTGATTCTGATCTACTTCATATGTGTGCAAAGGTCATGAAAAGGAGGATGGTGTAAGATATAATGGTTTCAATGACTAACTAGTAAGAAATCTGACCATTTTGAGCTGGAGAATTTCATATCTAATTAAGGAAAGCAAAGCTTTATCTTTAACTAACTGATAAGGGTCTGTTGGTTTAATGAAGGCTGCCATAAACATTATATGGGCATAAGATTCTAAATATATGTAAATTGAAAAGTGGTTGTGTTACTCTTCACACATCTATTGAACTTTGCAATGTCTGCTTTCTTTCATAGGTGTATTCAAGTCTTGACAGGTCGCATGTTGTCAACACTAGCTGGGCTATGCTAGCGCTTATTGATGCTGGGCAGGTACTCGTTGGGCTTGCAAATTTATAATAAGTTCCTTTTTTTTTTTTTTTGCGTGGTTATAATTTTAATTGTTTATCAAAAGAACTTCCACTGATTTACCCATGGAGGTGCAAGATCTGTTACCATTCCTCTACTAGATTTGCCACATGCCTCAAGCTCATGCAACAACAATCCAGATAAATTATTATTAATTTTTAATTTTTTTTAATTGATCACAATCTTGTAACTCATGTACAGTCCGATGCATCGCCATGTACCCACTTATCCCTGCCTATGTTATAATCGTACTGGCAGGAGGCCTTATCCTTTTTAACATACTTGGACTTGCTGCATTCCTAGCTAACAGAGTTATATGCACTTTTTCTCTCTGGTGTTCCTATTATGTCAACAGGCTGACAGGGACGCTGGACCCTTGCATCCTGCTGCAAAACTACTCATCAATTCTCAGTATGAAAATGGAGATTTTCCTCAACAGGTAATACGTCTATCTTTCTGCTAAATTCTTTCCTTCACTTCTCCATATAGATAGACTGATGTGTTTTGGTCCATGAAGTAGATGTAGTGGTTCAGAAGGCACCTTTTCGTTCTTTCATTTCCCCCACAACCCAGCTCATCCTCTGCTTCTATGCATCATTTCATACAATCTAATTTCTTACAGGAATTTTTTAGATTACATGTGGGTAAGGTAATAACTCTGGGGAAGAGTTACTTGATTTTATTGGTTATCATATTACCCCCCACCCCCCTCTGCCTTCCTCTTGCTCAGTCATATGTATATGTAAATATATAAAGGGTTCCCTGAAGTTCTATACTTGAAGCTTATCGTCTTCGAAGTGCTGATGAGGTCGGTTTCCTTTCTTGTGTTTGAACGTGAAGGAAATCATGGGGGTGTTCAACAAGAACTGCATGATCACCTATGCTGCATACAGGAACATCTTTCCCATCTGGGCATTAGCTGAATATCGAAATCGGGTGCTGAAGTCGACCTAAGATGTGAAGGCGAGACTTTTTTTGCTTTCTGGTCCTCAAGTTGCCAGCTCTCATTCTCAAAATGTAGAAAACCTAAGGAGAGTGGTAGTTTTGTGTAAAGTGTTCGATTCTTTGGCATGTAATGACGTATTGGTCACATTATTGGCTGGAACTCATGAATGTATTTTTCAGAGTAGTGGTAATCTGTGTGGAATTCGTTCCGTTTCAGTTGAAACTTGAGAATGAGTTTTAATTTATCTATGATATGATCACATGGCGTTAATAGGTTTTCTTGTGCGTTGAAGTGGTTGTATTAGAGACATCAACAACAACAATATTACCACATTGTCTTAGAGGCTCCCTCTATGGTAGAGTATGAGGGGGTCGGATGTAGTAAAGAGAGACGGTCTATATACTTAGTCTTAGTCCTGGGTAGGGGAAATAATACCTGTGTTATTTGTTCTTATTTATTCTTAAAAGCAGGACATGCAAAGGATATTGATTTCCTGGATGGATTAAAATTTTTGACCTTAGATTGAAAGTGCTAACCCCGCATGATATCTTGAGTTGATCCTTAACTCTTTTTTGGTTCTAAAATGTTGAAGTATGTTTGGGTTTATTAGTCGCATTTTTGACTGTACGTCACCAACAACAACAATATTGACCCTTACAGTAGACAGGCTTACCTCTATAGCGAGGTATGGAGGTCGGAAGTACGCAATCATATTCATGTGTTAGAAATACACAAAAGTTGTTTTCTGATGACCCATAATGAAAATTGCGTCAAGCTGAGTCGATCAACTGATACTTCACGATATAAGAAGTGTAACCAACTTAATGAGTCATTTTTCTTTATTCAATCATATTTTAAATTTAAGAAATAGTGTGTTCTTGATTCCAATAGAAATATAAACAGACTGTAATCTTCAAACCATAGTAGTAATTCAAAAAGTAAAAAAAAAAAATTCAACCACAGTATTTGATCCTAGGTCGGGTACTCATTTTCAAAATTAAACATCATAATAATAACTGTGGTTCCAAAAGACAGAAAATACTCATTTTCATGCTATAAGAAGTAGAAAAACAATTATTAAAATATGAGAGGACATTGCAATTTCATGTGGAATAAAAGAGAGGATATATATAAATGCATATTCTTCCTCTCATACATGTTTTACATTAAAATGCATAATCCAATTTTAAGCTGGAAGTGCAAAAGGGATCAAATTTTCTCCTATAAATTTGTGCCCCACTCTCTTATTCTCAAGGTGTTTTTACATAGTTTCACTATGTGTTATTTATGAGAGATGTTTGATTTCTACACATAATACATAGCGAAACTATTAAAAAAACACACATCCAAAAGAAAACTAGATACACAAAACTTGAAGATCTCATCTATGCATAAAACCTATTCTTATGAAAGAAAAGGATAAGTGCATTTATGGGTCCATGTGTTAATGTAATTATGGTTTGCAACATGTACTACTAAAAAAAACGTATAGGTTGCTTTTCGGGCATAGTCTAGTTGGTAATCGGGTTGGGATTTGATCCAAAGGGTTAAGAGTTTGATTCTAGGAACACGTACAGTGTGGATGTTTCACTGCTGTTAGGCGAAGCCTGGTTTGCAGGGGACACTTGTGTATGTCACTGCGTAAGTTTTCACCCAAACTAAGAGGCCGTTTTAAACAACCAACGAGGTTTTGGATTTGGCAGAATCCTACCATTTATTTCAAAGTAAGAAAATTAAGAATAAAAGGAGGGGGATTTTGACCCATAGTCTTAGACAGTGTAAGAAAAGTGAAATTTTCCTTTAATTATCTTGAAAATTTCTCGAAAACTAAAATATCCCAAACTTTGAGGTTCACTGTTTTATAATTTTCCTTACAATTATTTATCAAATATTTTTATGTTTATTTGACATATTACCGTGCGCAATACGAGTTACATACTAGCCGGTTCGATTAATAATATTACTGATGATACCGGAAAATCCACCCGTCAGTCAATGACAGTCAACGGTAGAGCAAAAGTATAAAAATGACAAAGGGCCGCAGGTCGGCCTGGTGACTGACTAAGTCCCACGCGGACAAGTATTTCGGCTCGGCCACAGAAGCCCCACGCCATCCCGGCTACATGGTCAGTACCCTACTGGAACTAAGGGTTCCACCTCGGCCTAAAGGGTACCACCTCGGCCATTGGATCTTATCTCGGCTTCAGTTATCAACTGGAATAACCCAGCTAGAACCTTGGCTCAAGCATTTTATCACGACCAGCACTTCTGCCCTTCAAAATGGCACCTCGGCCATAATGATGGGGACATCTAGGGCGGATATACATCCAGCTCGGCCAAAGGAAACAGTCCTCGGCAGTTCCATTTCGGCCAGAAAGACGCATCTCGGCCTCGGATTTGCTCTTGAACACGGCTCTGATTATTGATTTCAGCCAGATTACAAGAGTCACAGAGCAGTATGCTACGTGGTCCACATGCAATATCTACCTTTCCAGATGTCAATCATACGGAGCAAAGGTGCCAGTACAGCAATCCTTAGTAGCTGCACAGCTGCCATGCAAACGGGCCAGACGTCGACATTTCAACCATCTGAGGCACGCAGCACCCAGCTTCGCCAACTATAAAAGGGCTTCTCCAACAGTAAGAAGCTCCAAGTTAAATTTCGAAGTCCAAATTCCAGGCCTAAATTACAAGAAAGAACACCCTGTTCTCACCTCAGCTCGGCCTACACTTTAGCCGACCTCAAACAGGTTTCCTCAAACCTATATTTCAATAAAAAGCCATACGCTATAATGCCCGTAACTGACTTGAGCGTCGGAGGGTTTCCCCGGGGCAGCGCCCTGGGACCCCTAACGCGTTCTTTCCTTTCTCAGGCTTCCTAGGAGGATAAAGTGACGGAGGGTCAACGGCGTGAGACCCCGGATATTTCGACTATTATCTTGACGAGACAATCCGACCTCGTCAAATTGGCGCTAGAAAGAGGGCCTGAACCTCCGGGTCCCTTAACTTTCGAAATATCGTCACTACAAACTCTTCTTAGCAGACTTCAAAAGCTATTGAGAGAAAGATGAGCAAAGAAGATACTCAAATGTCTTCTTTGCAACCAACTGTTTCATGTTCTGAGTTTGAGTTTTCCACTCCTACTATCCTCTCACATGAAGAACATATGAGAGCTATACACTATGTGGCTCAAAATTCAGCAGCGTTTCAAGCTGTTATGGAGCTAAGAGGAAAAGCCATTAATAGTCCCTCTTATAGCGGTGCCAGTGATCAGCAGTTGGAATATTCTCCATCTCGGCCAGGATATCATTCTGAATGTCAAGCCGAGATTATGTGTGAAGTTGGATACACACCACAGAGGTCTGATCATCAGACCATACAGCTCCCCTCGATCTCATCTCGGCCTTCCAGTTCTGGAACACATATCCAGGCCTCACGGCGAGAAAGAGCATCTGTCAAAGTTCGGATGGGGGGCCATGGAAGAGAAAGGACTTCTCTTTTGGCTTCAAAAGCTCACATCCTTTCCTATATGAGGAAGAAGAGTTTGGTGAAGGAACCAAAGCCCCTTGCAGGGCCACTCCATAAGAGGAATCCTCAACTCTACTGCTTATATCATCATGATATAGGGCATGATACAGAGGACTGTAGACAACTCGGTAAAGAGATAGTTCGCCAGATTGAGCTCGGCCATCTGCAGCAGTTTCACAATCCGTGATGAAACTTGTGCAGGAGTCGAATTAGACGTTCCTTGAGGTGAACATCAACCCGAGTGGTAGTTCTGAACTGGAAAAATAGCTAGGCTGTCTAGACTGTTAACTGAGTTCAAAGTGAAGACCAATTAAATGGGGGCAAAGATAATCCCCAGTTCGGCTTTATATTATCAAAAGGCCTATCTTTGATCAGATCTCTGGCCCAGCTCAGTTCGGCTTTATATTATCCGAAGATTGATCTTATCCAGACTTTACGGGACAGGTTTCCCTAAAAGACCTCGCAGGTTCGAGGCAAATGCCCGCTAAAGGGTGAAAAAAGACCTCGCAGGTTCGAGGCAAATGCCCGCTAAAGGGTATCTTAAGACCTCAGCAGGCCTGAGGCAAAAGACCTCGCAGGTTCGAGGTAAATGCTCGCTAAAGGGTATCTTAAGACCTCAGCAGGACTGAGGCAAAAGACCTCGGCTAAGTCCCAGGCACCTGCCCGCTAAAGGGTTAAATTTCTCTTCTCAGCAGGTTTGGGAAAGATCAAGAGTTGAAGTTGCGTCTCGGCCAGCTCGGGACATCAACTTGCTCAGGACTCGTGTGACCTTGGCAGGTCTGGATAAGGTCGAGGCAGATCTCTATATCTCACCTCGGCTAGTGTACAACGGATATGCTCAAAGGTTATTTTAAATGAGAGCTCGGCCAAGGCATCACGAGATTCTCTTATAACCCGGCCAAGCCAGGTAACATCTATTCTATCCATCTTTTATTGAGACTGGGTAGGTTTAAAACCGATATTTGATCTCGGCATTAAAAAACTTATTGAGATTCGTTAGCATGTTGGTCTGTGGACTTAGTTTCATTTAAAACGAATTTGTTCAAGATCAACAAGGCCGACCTGGGACCTCGGCGAAAGTAAGGTCGGACAAGACTTGCTGGGCTAATGCTTGATTTCGGCTACTAAACACGAAAAGTTCGATTACATTAACGGACTCGGTACTAAACAGATTTGTTTAGGAATAGTAAGGCCGACATGCGAGCTCGGCAATGAAAAGTTCAAAATATTCAGCAAAACAGAAAATGTGAGTCAAGAAGAGTTGGAATTTTCATTGAAAATAGGCAAATTATTACAATTTGAGCCTATATCTGCTCTTCGTCCTCACGCAAATCTGCCCCGTCAGTGAACTTCTGAAACTGGGCTTCGAACTCGGCCTCAGCATTGATGTTATAGAGCTCAGCCAGCCTGGGGTCATCCTTATTCAGCTGGGGGCAGACCTCGGCACAGACATCAATGGCCTTTGTCTGGCCCATTGCATAACTGGCCCTTGCAGCAGCACCATGTTCTCTTCAAATAGCTCAGACTTCTTGAACTCGGCCACTGCTTCAGACTTGGCCGCAGCAAGTTGAGCAGAAAAGTTTGATGCTTGTGTTCCAGTTTCTCTTGCAGAGATTGATCACAGCATCTTTCTGCCCAGACTCGGCCATGACTTGGTTGTAACATGCTTCTAGATCGGCATTCCTTTTTCTAGCTCGGCCACCAGAGAGTTGGTCGTAGCCCACTTTGTCTCGGCCTCCTCCTTCTGGCCTTGAATTTTGATGATCTCCGACTTTAAAAAGGTGATGCTCTGGGAATTGGCATCAGACTCTTTGGTTTTGATTGCCAGCTGACTCTGTAGCTCTTCACCTCGGCTAATGAGCTCGGATAGTTGTACTTTTAGCTGTTTCACAGAATGGATTAGAAAAACTTTAGCATGAAACAAACAGAGATAGGTCATACCATGGCAGAATTACATGGACAGTTACCAAGCTGCCCCAAGATGCAGTTGAGAAACGTGTTTGTCAATAGGCAGTATCAAACTGTTCATCTTTTGGCTGTGCAGGGTTCATCACGGTGTCGGCCTCGTCAAACTCGCCCACCGTTACGTTTTCCTGAGCAGGTGCCATCTCGGCCTCAGGAACGGGGGCATCATCTCTCTTCTCTTCCCCAGAACAGAGCTCTCATGCTGTTGGTTTTGTCCAAGATCAACTGGAGCTGTACTCTTCAGAGGGACCTCGGCCCTTGCCTCTGCTATCATGATCCGAGTAAGGAAAACTACCTAAAGGAACAAATCAACAAGACAGGAGATATAAGACACCTGGAGTGGTGGATTCAGAAGCAATGGTGATTGCCTGATTAACCTCGGCCTCGGCAATGCCTTCGGCTGGGGGCAGTTCTTGTGCGGCTTCGGCCCTAGCTTTTGCGGCCTGAGCCTTCTTGCGAGCTGCGGCCTTAGCAATTTTGCCGCAATCCTTCCTCCAGGAGCCATGGAGCCTGCATAGAGTGCACAAGGTTAAGTGGGGAAGTTAGAAATGAAAAGAAGCACAAGTACAGAACATACCCCGGACTATTGCCAAATTGTCTGGAGAGGGGTTTGTAATGGGGACCTGAGGCTAAGGAGCTCAGGTCAGCCGCCTCAGAACGGATTCATTAACCTGTGCCAGTCAATGACCACAGGCAGAGAGTACAACTTGGCCGCTTCGTCACAGTATTCTGAGCTCGGCTTCGTGTTGTCAGCTCTGCCTGACTTCCATATATCAAGTTGGGGTAACCCTAACTTCTTAATATAGAAGAACCTGCCCTTCCAGTTCTTCTTGAAGGAGGGAATATTTACAACATAATTAAAATCTTCAGGAGTCACTCTTTTGGTAAAATAATACCAACTCTCTGAAGACCTACAAGCAAATAGACTCCTAAAGATTCTATGATCAAAAGGGAGTTCGGATGCTCTAAGGAAGAGCAGAAAAGAAAGAATAATTTTCAAACTGTTAGGCTTGATTTGGGGAAGCCTAAGGTTGTAAGAGTGAAGAATGCGAAATAGAGAAACTGGGATGGGAAGACGAAACCCAGAATGAAAGTATTCTTCATAGATAGCCTCATAGCCCTCAGGAGGGTCATAGGCTGTTTGATTGGGCAAAGGTAAGAGGGGATCGAATTGCTCAACATCGATGTCATACATGCCACAGATCAAGGAGACGTCCACCTCGGACAGAGTACAAAAGGATCTTGGACTTCGGCTGAAGGAGACCCCCTATAGACAACTCCTACTGGCAGAGCTGAAACCCTAGATTTACTAGGCATCGTTGCCGTGCCCGGAGGAGGAATGGTTTCTGCCTGCTCTGGAGAAACCTCCACTACTCTAATAGCTCTGCTCGGCATAGCTCGGCCACTGGGGCCGGCAACATCACTAGCACCAGCCAGAAGCCGAGCTGGAGGACGGTTCTCAGAGACAACCGTCTTCTCCGATGAGGAACTAAAAGTTCCATCATTTCCAACGTAAGAAGCCCCTTCGGAGCGATTTTGTGAATCAGAAGCTGAAGACATGAAAGCTAGGAGAACTTACAGATGGTTAGCTAGAAGAGGAAGGAGATTGCCGAGGTGGAAAGGACGTCGGAGCAAAGGGAAACGCCGGAAGAGCTGACACCGATGAAGAGTAAGAATGAGGAGCAATTAGAATGCAAAAGGGAAAAAATGAGAACGAAGCCTTATTTATAGGCAAGTCTCAGCCATTTCAAAGGTCACCTCGGGTTAGGCTAACCTCGATTCCCGTGCCACCATCAAGGCTGGTTTGCATCGAATCCTGAACCGACATGAGTAAAAGCTGAACCGCCGTTACCTCGATCTGCGTAGGCCATAATGGTGCAGGACAGACTAATCCGAGATAGACACGTGTTGTGAAAGGTCATCCGTCTGGATAGTTTGATCCAATCAGTACAGCTACAAACTGATGCTTCGTACACCGCGCTTGATAGGTATGAGTAACTGACTTTAAGAGAGACACCTCGGCCAAAGGCAACGATATCAACAGATCAGCCTGCCCTCAGCTCAGCTCGGCCAAACTATCTGGGGGGCAATGATGATACCGGAAAATCCACCCGTCAGTCAATGACAGTCAACGGGTAGAGCAAAAGTATAAAAAATGACAAAGGGCCGCAGGTCGGCCTGGTGACTGACTAAGTCCCACGCGGACAAGTATTTCGGCTCCGGCCACAGAAGCCCCACGCCATCCCCGGCTACATGGTCAGTACCCTACTGGAACTAAGGGTTCCACCTCGGCCTAAAGGGTACCACCTCGGCCATTGGATCTTATCTCGGCTTCAGTTATCAACTGAATAACCCGGCTAGAACCTTGGCTCAAGCATTTATCACGACCAGCACTTCTGCCCTTCAAAAAGGCACCTCGGCCATAATGATTGGGGACATCTAGGGCGGATATACATCCAGCTCGGCCAAAGGAAACAGTCCTCGGCAGTTCCATTTCGGCCAGAAAGACGCATCTCGGCCTCGGATTTGCTCTTGAACACGGCTCTGATTATTGATTCAGCCAGATTACAAGAGTCACAGAGCAGTATGCTACGTGGTCCACATGCAATATCTACCTTTCCAGATGTCAATCATACGGAGCAAAGGTGCCAGTACAAGCAATCCTTAGTAGTGCACAGAGCTGCCATGCAAACGGCCAGACGTCGACATTTCAACCATCTGAGGCACGCAGCACCCAGCTTCGCCAGCTATAAAAGGGCTTCTCCACAGTAAGAAGCTCCAAGTTAAATTTCGAAGTCCAAATTCCAGGCTCTAAATTACAAGAAAAGAACACCCCTGTTCTCACCTCAGCTCGGCCTACAACTTTAGCCGACCTCAACAGGTTTCCTCAAACCTATATTTCAATAAAAAGCCATACGCTAATAATGCCCGTAACTGACTTGAGCGTCGGAGGGTTTCCCCGGGGCAGCGCCCTGGGACCCCTAACGCGTTTCTTTCCTTTCTCAGGCTTCCTAGGAGGATAAAGTGACGGAGGGTCAACGGCGTGAGACCCCGGATATTCGACTATTATCTTGACGAGACAATCCGACCTCGTCAATTACATAACTAAAAGTGTCAGATGTCTTATATATTTATTCACTTAATTACGTTTAAATGAATTTGTATGGACATAAGGTTACGAAATTCTTGATAATAATACTATTGTAACATATATGCATAAGCATCTCATTCTATCATGTCATACTATAAATTAATTTAGAAGTTACAAAATCGTAATCACGTAAGGTTTTTAGATATTGAAGGCCAATACATGAAACATGCATAATTATAGTACCTTATGGTGTATCAATATTTAATAATATTGACTCATTTAGATCAATTTTTTGTTGATATATATATATATATATACACACACACCACACACATACATATATATATATATATAGGATTACTTAATAACTTTAATATTCAATTGTGAGTATATGTTGGTTGAAGATTAAACCTAAGCTACATAAACAAATAAAACATTTAGTTCTGTAACATTACAAAATAAAACGCATGCAAAAGGTCATATAATTAAGTCTTTATCTAATAAGATGTTTTTAGGGGAAAATATAATATTTATAGATCAAATTGCATAATTTTATTTACCTTTTAAATTTCTAAATTGCTAACATGTTATCAATCTGTAAAATATGTTGCAGGTTAATGTAAACAGTCCCTTTCCGTATCTCTTTTCATTGCACACAAATTTTTGGACAAAGTAAATGAAATAAATATTTACTACTTGATCATTTAGTTTGTTATCATCTATGTAGTTACATCTACAGACGACGATCTTACTGGAATTAAACTCTCTATCTTTTGAGATAGAGATATTATTTGCATATCTCTCACCCTCTCCATACTCTAGCGACAATTTTTTTCACTAGACATTTGATTATAATCATCTATATATTCATCTCCGGGCATATTTCTACGCAGAAAGAAGCTTCATTCTTTTATTCTGAAACTTTTTAAACAACTTTACTCTCACGTAGGGTTCTAAATGAACCAAGTCGTTCGGTTGTTTGCTCGTTTGGTTTGAGCTCGAGCTTGAGCTTGGCTCAGATAAAAGGTTAATGAACAGAGCTTGAACACCTTTTTTCTGCTCGACTCGGTAAGTGGCACCGTTCGTTAAGATGTTCGGCTCGTTAATGTTATTCGTGAGTTAAACGAACCAAGCTTGAACAATTAAATATGATTGTTTAAATAACGAACAAGCTCGGCTCGTTCGATAGTTAAATGAACCGAGCTTGAACAACGTAGTGCTCGGCTCGTTCGGCTCGTTTACAGCCATACTTTCAACCAACTCCCTACACAACTTATTTTCACCATATTCATCACAAAACCATGAAAGTACAAAATAAAATATGACAACATTTGGTCAAACTAAAAGTTTTTCTTATAATATACAAAACAAAAGATAATGATGTACATTCTATTAGCTAATTATAACAGGATTTAGTACGAAATAATGAATATTTATTGTACTTATTAAGTTTAACTATTTATTAAATGTGGAGGGCAGACATTGGAGCAATTAGTAAGTTGATGTAGGTCACGGGTTCGAGCCATCGAAACAACCTCTTGCATACAGTGTAGAGTAAGACTGCGTGCATTAGATTGCTTCATGACCCGGTCCCTCACTAAACCCTGCACAAACGTGGAAGTCTAGTGCACTGGGAACGTTCTTTTATTTATTAAATGTCAATTCATTTTTGCTTGATCTTATGACACAGAAGAATTCGTGAAACATGCAAACATATATTCAATTTAGTAAATTAAAAAAATAATTCACATTTAACTTCACGTGATCAAAAAAATTTGTAGGTTAAGAATTTTTCTAGGGAAAAATATCAAGGTCATCTTATTTTATGTGTATTTGTTTCTCAAACTTTTATAATTATTTAGTAAATTATCCATGAATGACACTGGTGAACTTGTTATAATAAAATACTAATCTAAAGCATACTGATCAGGAAAAAAGAAAAAGAAAAAAAAAATCAAAACATATTCGTTTTCGGAAGAACCTCTCTCTACGGGGAAAAATAATATTGAGAAAATGCAATCGTGTTTGGCAATTTACCAAAGGTCAGATTATCAGGTTGAGATATAGAGATGCTAAAAGTGAGGTAAAATATGATGCCTCTAATCACGTATCGTCATGTGTAAAAAAAATAGTTTTTTAAAGAAGATGGTGTTCCTCTTTTTATTTAAGAAAAAAACTGTTTTTTTCTTTACACGTGGCGACACGTGATTGGAGACATCGTACTTCGACTCACCTTTAGCCTCTTCAGATCTAAATCTCAAATTATCCATCAAACAACAACAATAATACCCATTATATTCCGACAAAAACAAAATTTATCTTTAAGATTTGAAAATGATAAGAGAATGACAATATTATCTCCATCTCAAGGGATAAAGCTTTCTTCCACGGTCAAATTATCCATCAGAAAAAAAAATAAAAAACACGAAAGGTCAAATTGAAGGGGTAAAATTGACAATTTACGAAAAAAATGCTAGGGCTTCAACACCACAAATTACAAGCCCTAGAAATACCTCGCTCACCCATTGAGCTCGGCCATCTGTAAAACAGCCGGCGGCTAAGTGTACTCTTCCTCTCCAAAAATGGTATTCCTTCTCCTCAATTTTATTATTTGAAACATCCAACTTTTGTTTGATGGATTAACATTTCAATTCTTTTGTGCATCAGAGCCGAATTTCGGTTTCATTTTTATTATTATAGCGATAATCTGGTCTTCATCGAGTCAGTTATTTATCAATAATAAGAATTCTGTGGTGGAATCTGCTTAAGTATGAAGAGAGAAAAGATTCCCTTTGATTTTCTAAGCTGTTTTCTGCAATGAATCGGATGAGAACTAAAACGTGGATTCGAAAGTTAGGATGTGGATTGTCGATTAAACGCTTTGCAAAATCCGTGCAATGTTGTTTGTGCAAAGTTTTTATGCTTATCCGTTAATTTTTGCAATGATTTGTCCTATATTTTTTTAGCATGTAGAATTTTTATAGCATAGATTTTTCTTTGTTCTTCTACATCTGTGCTGACTCCGTTTCCAATTATTAGCCGAAGCAAATTCACGATATCAAGGATTTCCTGCTTACTGCACGGAGGAAAGATGCGCGTTCTGTGAAGATCAAGAGGAGCAAAGATGTGGTTAAGTTCAAAGTTCGGTGTTCAAAGTATCTCTACACGCTCTGCGTCTTCGATTCCGAGAAGGCTGACAAATTGAAGCAATCTCTCCCCCCAGGTTGGTTATGTTTTATGTTACACATTTTTACCTTAGATTTGACTACCTATATAGATATGTTGCTCTAGGACTAGACATTGGGCTGATTTTTGTATTTCTACAGTTGCTGGTTACGATTTAAGTCGATTCAAACATCATAAGATAGTGATTTCAACTGAATGAAATTACACTAATGCTGCTTCTGTTAGAAAACAGGATAGGGAGAGCTCCTTTTCTTGTCTTTGACACTAAGATTTCCTAGATTTCCTGGATTTCTTGGATATTGGTAGATGGTATTCTTGTTGTTCAGGCACGATTCTAGTTGGTTTTATTCCCTTTCTATGCCTTTGAGTAGAGGAGTTACTTTTTATTAATTGATGGGATGGATAAGTAGAGCATTTTTTCTGAGGCATACACTACACATGCCCCACTGTTCTTACATTAGGTGGTGTTGTAATATTTTGCTGTCTTGGGCCGTTTTGTATTTGAAAAGAGAGTCAGGATCTGTCTTGGTGATTTTATAAATTCATGAATTTGCTTTGTTAAATGCAGGTTTGAGCGTGCAAGATCTTTGAGCCAGCACATGTTACTTTGAGCAGTGGTGGCGGGGGAAGATATTGAAGTTCTCTTGTTCCTTGTTCTAGATTGAAGATTATTACGATGACAGTGTACTTGTTTTAATTAAAATTCAGGTGAATTTACTAGTTTTATTTAGTTAAGGAATACTCAAGTACAATGTCCAAGATTTTGTTTCTGCTTTTGCTTTATGCTTCGTGACACTTCTTAATGCAAAGATGGAGAGTTACAAATGCTTCAGTTTGTTTGCTTTTGTTTTGTTGTGCTGCCTACATAAGTGTTTCTTTGATCCTCCCCCCCCCCCCCCCCCTCTTAAATATTCTAAAGTCTGCGCTTTCTGTGGATCTAAATATGTGGGATGGTGCTAACTTCAGGGTCATGCATCAAGTTTACTCTCTCTTGTTAAACAGTAGCCTTTCAACATATATTTGTCTCCTTTCTCCTGCAGCATTTTATCAACTATACTTTTCTCCCTTTTCTTTGTATGAAAGCAGTATGCTTGAATTTAGTGCATGAAGTTCCTGACCTGCATTAATGAACTCAAGCAATTAAGTGGCATATAGCTTACCAAATCCTCAGAATTCCCCTAATATCCACTCCTTCAGATCAAGTCCTATGCTACATGCCACTAATGGGGTTTATTCAGTAAAGTCGGATTATCGTTCGCTTGGGCAGTGGAAGGATTTGAATGTGGCTTCTTTGCTTCAACATCTACAAAGTCATCCAAGGCAACTTAGGAATGGAGTCTAGATCCAACTTTCTGCAAGGGGTAGAAAAGATCTAACAAATTCATAATAATTTGGGTCGCATGTTAGGTGCGGATATGTCTTGTCACCTTTGCAACTCTGGAATTGAAAATGAGGGTATGTTTATTGTGCATATCATATTGTTACACCGGTTCTTTTTTTTTGTTTGTCTCATTATGCACTTTGAAGTTATTGATCACTTTGTAACTTTTATCCAATACTAGGGCTGTCAACGAGCCGAGCATTGCGTTGTTCAAGCTCGGTTCATTTAACTTAGCGAACGAGCCGAGCTTGTTCGTTTATTTAAACGAACATATTTAATTATTCAAGCTTGGTTCGTTTAACTCATGAACAACATTAACGTGCCGAACACCTTAAACGAACGGTGTCACTTACCGAGTTCGAACAGAAAAAGGTGTTCAAGCTCTGTTCATTAACCTTTTATTTTGAGCTCGAGCCAAACAAGCCGAACAACCGAATGGCTTGGTTCATTTACAATCCTATCTAATACTTAGAGGGTGAGTTTTGGAGCAACTGGTAAAGTTGGTGCTTTGTGACCTTGATATCACGGGTTCGAACTGCGGAAACAGCCTCTTAAGGTGAGATTGTGTACATTTGCGATCTAACTCCTCTTTAGACTCTATGCGAACGCGAGAGTTTGGTAGATCGAAAACGTCTTTTATCCAATACTTGTAGAGGGGACGATAACTCCTATGTCAATGTCTTTTAACACTTGGTGTAAAAAAAATAAAAACTAAGCAACTTTGGGATGCACAATGAGACACAGAAAGAACTGGTGCAACAACGTGATTTGCACAAATCTTTTAAATACAAATTGAAATGTGATTTGCACAAATATTTTAAATACTAAGTGAGATTTAACCTTGAAATGATGAGCATGCTTTGATTGGTAATAACTGGGCCAAATCGGCGTGGAATCGTAACCCCTTATGGACTATTCCGAAGGCTGGTTGGTTCAAAGTAAATGTGGACCTAAAAAGTGTCTGATGAGATCGATTGTCAGACTTGTGTACCAAAGTAACATGTCTAAGTGTGGAATTATGTAATTTTGTACCCATAAAAAACACAACTCAAAGGTAATTATGTATCGAACCATATGGGTATCATTTAATAAAATTACATAATTTTACACTTAGACATTCTATTTCAAGAAAAAGTACCGTTATAATTATTTGTTTTAGATGCTGTATTGTTTCCACGGTTAGAAGGTAGGCCTTAAAACAACTGGTAATGTTCCTGCTTTGTGATTTTAAGGTCACGGGTTCGAATTGCGGACAACCTCTTACATAAAATTGTAGGGTAAGACTACGTACATTAAATTGTGAACCGGCCTTTTTTTTCGAACCCTACGTAAACAGGGGAGCCTAATGCATCAGAAACGCCATTTTATCGTTTGCACTGTTGATTCTTTGTTTCCATTTTGGCACTTGACTTGGCCTTTTCATTTATAAAACTTTTCAACTTTGGAGGAATTATCATGTATACGAATATATTATGCTGAAAGCATGATGAACCATGATAAACGGTAGAACGCAAATGATATGTATATATCTCTGGAGTATTACTAGCTCACAGATCCAAAAGCTCCAGAAAGCGATAATTCTTTTCCGGATACAACAGCATCCGGAGCCAAGGCTCAAGCAAATTGAATATCGTTTGTTTTGAGTTTGTATTTCTATTTATTTAACAAGCCAATTTTTATGCTTGAACTTGGCTTTTTACACGTGTAGTTTGTCAGACAAGTGAAAGGTTTGTGTATCTATAGGTCTCCACTCGGCTTATTGTTTATGGACCTAATAAAATAACCATTCAAAAGTGTGTTACACTGTCAGCCTCTATATCAGGATATGTACAACATTGCCTATTACATTTGTTTCCTCACATATAGGGAAAAGTATTACACTTGCACAAACAGTTGAACAAGAGAAATTCTAATGATCTAAACTTGCCATCTCATATATTTCCTGAAGTCATACGCAGGCAAAATCGACAAACGTATACAGGTATATATAGAGCCGGGGGTCTCACTGGAAGCAAACTCTCTATCTCTTAGGATAGAGGTATTGTTTGCCTGCCGCTTACCCTCCCCAGACCCTAGCGCTAGTTTTTGCTGTCGTTGGGATATGTTGGGTACGATTGATGATGATCTTTAGGACAAGCTGTTGTGATGCATAATGACCCAGAAAATATAAGACCTAGCCATTTCTTCTTTGAAATGAAAGAGAAAGGTGTGATGTATTAGCTTCTTAGTTGCCTTTTCCAAAATATATTTTCATGCCATTTTTGCTACGGTTAGAGGAGGCCATAGAAACACCTTTAGGACAAGCTTCTGTGATGCATCCCAGCAGCTGCCTTAAAGGTGTTTATATAATTGTAACACAAAGGGCATGAAAATAGATTTTAAAAAGGAAAGCAACAAAAAAGCTAATCACATCACACATTTCAATTCGTTTCAAAGAAGATATAGCTGAAACAATACCAACTAAAGTAGGAACATAGCTGCTACAGGTCTCCCGTCTCCCCACCATCACTAATTTTGCAGCTTGCTAACTCATGCATGCCAAGGCGACATATCTGCTCTTGAAAAATGTTTCCTGAAGGAGATCTGAAAATTACTTGGATTCTACTTGCAAGAAAACGAATCAGCTGCAGGTGCAACACCTGCTGACGCTATAGCCATGAGTTGACATGAGTAGGTTTAAACATGGTCCTAGAATCATACAGTTCCAATGTGTGAGTTCAATACCAAGTTGGTTGAACAATAATTCAGTTTCAGTGTGTCCCAAAAAGCTTCCTGGTGTTTCAGACAGACAACTGACCTCCTTAGTAGTCCACCGGACATATTGTATTGTAAGGTATCAAACAGATGTCACTAATGTCCGCTTATGCAATATGCCTTGTTACACAATATAGAGTGCAGTGACCAGACATGGCTTATGTCGGCTCTGTATTATTGGAGGAAGCTTTCAGTTTCTCAAGTTGCTTTGTAAGATAAGCCTGCTTGAGCTTCTTGCCATCTCTATGTAACTATGGATTGTGTCTTTCTTGAGTCTGAGTACTACTTTGACCATCAAGTCGTGGCTCAGGGGGGAGCACTAGAGTGAGCCATCCTCCCTCTAATGGTTGCATAGCTTCAGTTGTCTAGAGGAAGTCCAACACGAGCAAGCAGGTGGCGCCACCGAGCCGGCTGCAATCAATGTAGTTGAAACTGAAGAGCTAGTGTTCATTCTTGAGACATGTACTTCGGAAAATGTTCGACAAGAGGTAAGTGTCTCATCTGGTAAAACTGAACTTCCTGCATCTAATTCATCTGAAAGACAGGTTCGGATATTACCTCCGAGGAGCATCACAGGGATCCCACCAGGACGATACTCACCAGAAAGAGTATCCAGGTCGTCAAGATATCCGGTTGTTCAGGGGAGAGCATTACTAGCACCGATATACTCTGAATATATTCTCTGAACAGTTCAGGAAGCAAGTAAAAGGACATAATGGCAGAAAGCAATGGCAGTAGAAATGGAGGCCTTACTAAAAAATGAAACATGGGAGAAGTGTGTACTTCCAGCCGGAAAGAAACCAATAGGGTGTCGGTGGATCTTCACGATCAAGTACAGGGCAGATGGTACGATCGAAAGGTATAAGACAAGACTGGTGGCAAAAAGGTATACACAGACGTATGGGATAGACTACTCAGAGACTTTTTCACCAGTAGCAAAGATAGACACAATGCGAGTGCTGTTCTTAGTAGCAGCAAACAGAGATTGGACATGCTACCAATTTGATGTAAAGAATGTGTTCTTGCAAGACGAACATAAAGAGGAAGTATACATGGAGGTTCCTCCAGGGTTCTCAGGAGAGTTCAAAGAAGGAGAAGTATGCAGGTTAAAGAGGGTCTTGTATGGGCTCAAGCAGAGTCCGCGAGCGTGGTTCGGAAGGTTTACCGTAGCAATGAAGCAGAATGGTTTTCAGCAGAGCAATGCTGATCATACACTCTTCTTCAAGACGAAAGAAGGAAGGGTGACGTGCCTGATTATTTATGTTGATGATATGATCATTACTGGCGATGATATAGAAGAAATGGAACGGTTGCATGGACGACTATTTGCTAAATTTGAGATGAAAGATTTAGGGATATTGCAGCATTTCTTAGGGATAGAAGTTAACCGTTCAGATCATGGCATACTAATATCTCAACTGAAGTACATACTAGACATGCTAGCAGAAGTCGGAATGGTGGACTGCAAGCCAGCTACAACTCCAATAGTGGTGAATCATCATCTACAAGTTACTGAAGGTGCTCCATTAGCAGATCAAGAGCAGTATCAATGGTTAGTTGGGAAACTGATTTATCTATCACATACACGACCAGACATAGCATATGTAGTAGGGGTTGTGAGTCAGTTTATGCGCCATCAGCAAGAAGCTCATATGAGGGCAGTAAAGAGAATTGTGAGATACTTGAAGGAAACGTCTGGACATGGAATACTATTCACAAAACATGGACACCTGAGTATTGAAGTATTTACAGATGTAGATTGGGCAGTGAATCCTAATGATCGGTCTACCTCTGTATGCTTTGCATTTTTTGGAGGAAATTTAGTCACGTGGAAGAGCAAGAAGCATAAAAATAGTTGCACTCTCCAGTGCCGAAGCAGAATTTCGAGGAATCACCAAAGGGATTATGAAGATTTATGGATAAAAAGGCTGATGAGTGAAATAGGGCTTCCAGTGATACAACCTGCACAGTTGATGTGTGATAACAAAGCAGCAACCAGCATTTCAGAAAATCCGGTCCAACACGATATAACTAAACATATCGAAGTTGATAGACACTTCATAAAGAAAAAATTAGAAGAAGGAAGCGTTGAGCTACCATTTGTGAAGTCCGAAGACCAGCTTGCAGATGTACTAACTAAAGCAGTGAATGGAAGGGTTTTCGAGTCAGTTATATGCAAGTTGGGTATTAGAAACTCTAATGCTCAACTTGAGGGAGAGTGTTGAGAAGACCACACAGTTAGGAAGATTGTACAGTTAGGATATGATTTGGATTTGATGTGGTCCAATCAAATCCCTATCAAATCACTAAGATTATTTTGTTATCTTAGATAGGCATCATATTATACTATATATATTTGTTGTAATCGGTAATTGATGAATCAATGAAAAGAAAATATTTCATTTACACATTCTATTTTCTATCACTCTAAAATTTATACTAATGACATGAATCTATGAAAGCTAGCAACTCAATTGATCAAATTGTGATGCTATTGCCACTAAATTGGCTGCAGTTCTTATATTATGAAGTAGCAGTTCATCGACACATCTTGACGCTATTTTCATTATGGCCCATCGGAAACAATCTTTGCGTGTTTCTAACATATGTGTATGGTTGCGTACATCTGACCCTTCATACCACACCATACGCGGGAGCCTCTAAGACAATAGGGTAATGTTGTTGTTGTTACTATTTTTACAGTAAAAGATAAGTGTGGACTTTAACACAAAATGGTAGAAATATAAAAAATATTCGTGACAATAACCCCTCTCTTGATTAAAATAGAAATCCATAACTAATTAGAAACCCAATTAACTAGTAAAGTTTAGAAAACTAATGACTATATGAATCATATGCAAATTGGCAACTCAATTAATTAAAATAACAACCCATAAGTAATAGCATCCCAACTAATTAGCAACTCAATCACCAATTATCATAACTCATCCATACGAGAACTAGAAACTTATTAATCAAAATAGCCACCCATAACTAATTATTTCAGCACTTCATCTTATACTACATGGCCCTCTAGGTCCTTAGGTTTTTGACCCAAAAGTGAAAAGTCATACAAATAAAGATAACCGACTAACATTAGTTTGTTAGACACTCAACACGATATGATGATGGTAATGAACCATAAATCATTGTAAAAACACCAACAAACACATACTCAGTATATTTCAACGACAACAAAATCTACCGATAAGGTTTAGAGAGGATGAGAGCAAGCAAATAATATCTCTATCTTTGAGTTATACAAATTATTATTGATTCATGAAGTACTATCTTCAATAATAATATCTGCTATTATTGATTTAAATGTGCTTAACTCAACTATGTACATATCAAGTCACTTATATTTCATTCAATAGATTAGTGTATAAACTACATAATCCAAAGAATCAATAAATCGTCTCTTGAAACTACAATAGCCCCTCTATACTTCATTTATGACCCAAAATCTAGTTCAATGTAGTCTTACATGAAGACAGCGTCAAAAGAAGTTAAAATAATACAATCCATTCATGAAGTAAACGTATGTATCATCTCTCAGGGCATAGCTCAGTTGATATTCGGATTATGATTTGTTTTAAGAGGTCATGAGTTCGATTCTATGGACATGCACAGTGTGGATGTTTCACTGTTGCTAGGCCGAAGACTTGGTTTATGGGAGTACACCTTGTGTGCATCACTGCGTAAGTCCTCATCTAATCTAGGAGGTAGCTAGATTTCTGATTTGCATCATCCATAATGCTCATCTAATCTAGGAGGCAGCTAGATTTCTGATTTGCATCATCCATAATGCTCTTTGAGTCTGAGACGATGAAATCCTTCAGCATCAGGAATGAGTACGATGGCCCTTTGTTCGAGCCAAGACTAAACTAGCGAATTTGTAAACATGTAATACTCTCAACAAGAATACAGGTCCAGTGAACCTACTTAATTTTAGAGTATCTAGATGCATCATTTGGAAAATTATCTCTACGTCCAGTGACCACGTGTATTAATGTCATGTATTAATATTTATCTGACAAATGATAACAGATTAGAATACTCATAACATTGTCACCAATATAAAACGTTAATTACTATTTTTTGACATCGTAGCTTAATGTTCTAAATAATTTATCGTCTAACTAAAGCTAACAAAATAATAAATTTTACCATTAAACTAATACTAGTAAATACAACAACAACATTATTCATTGACTTAGATGCTCCCTCCTATAACGAAGTATGGAGAGGTCGGATATACGTAACTATACCTATATATTAGAAACACGCAGAGGTTGTTTCCCGATTATCCATAACTAAAATTGCGTCAAGCTGTGGTAATCGACTGTTACTTCATAATATAACACCACAAAAAGAATTTCGTTTTCCGACGAAAAAGTCACCGACGTACCATGTTTCGTCGGTATTTCGTCGGTAATTTGCGACGACATAGCGATAAACGCAATTTCGTCGTTAATTGCGACGAAACTACGATGAAATACATTGTCGCTAACAAAAAATAGTCAGGTTAATCCTTTCGTTACAATTTCGTCGGTGTTTTGTCGTTGGTTCGTCGCTACTCTGTGTCTTTTGTTTGTCGCTATTTAGTTTGTAGCGTTTCGTCGCTATATCGTCGGTAATGTATCGCAAAAATTCCAGAAACATAAACACGGACAAACAAGGAAATAAATTCGTCGGTTAGTAGGTTCTCGGCGTTGTATATCGTCGGTTTTTTGTCGATGAAACCCGCGTGTCGCAAATGTTTCGTTTTACTTTTCGTTCGTATTCCGATTCGTCGCTGTGTCATCACAGATTCGTCGAGGATTAAACACGTGTATGAATTAAGAAAAAAAGAAAGCGATGATTGGGAAAAAAATTTATTCATTTAGAAACAAAAATTTACATTATAAAGACAAAAAATTAAAAAAAGAAATCTAAAAGAGAAGCGGAGAGGGGCCGTTCACTCTTCGTTATCGGAAGAAAGAGTGGCCGCCACATTCTCCGCAAACTCTTTGAGGAGGCGCTTGAGATTGTAATATCTGACTTTCAACTTGCGCAGCCTTCTGTTCACGATGTGCAGTTGCCTCGACTGCTGCTGCATGTTTGCTATAAGCGTACTGTAGTTGATCTGCAGTTCCGGCATTTCTTGGGGTTGTGACTGAGGAGGAGCCCGTTGTGGCTGAGGAGGAGGCCGTTGTGGAGGTGCACTGTTTGCCCCTCCACGCCTTGGGGTTCTTATATAACGACGGGGCATACTTTGTATTTTGTTTAGGAAGTTTTATAACTTTGTTTATGTGAAATGTAAGGCTGTGGGGTTATATATAGGTAAAAACAGCGACGACATAGCGACGAATCCGCGACGAATTTTTTTCCCGTTACTCAACACCGGAAGATATGCGGGCGTGACACTTCATTTGAAAAAGCGACGAATTAGCGACGTAAATTCATCGTACGTTGCAACCATCGGGCACTGTGCGGACACTGCCGTTGGGACTACATAGCGACGCCAATAGAGACGAAACGCATCGTATTGTGTGAAGATACGTCGTGCGTCGCTATTTCGTCGGTAAAGCGTCGCTAAATTCAGACACCGATAATAAATTCGTCGGTTATTAGGACTTCGTCGTTGTATTAAGTTTCATCGGTATATAGTCGCTGTTTAGTCGGTGAATTAGTCGTCCCAAATTTTTTCGAACCACATTTCGTTTGTATTTTATCCTCGTCTGTATTTTAGCGTCGTCGAGATTTGTAAGGGATTAAACACGTGTTTAAATTAAGAAAACGAAATCGATGATTGGGAAAAAACTTCATTAATAGAGAATTAAAAATTACAAAATACATAAGGAAAAAAATGAAAAAAAAAATCTAAAAGAAGAGCGGAGAGGAGCCGTTCACTGTTCGTCATTCGAACAGAGAGTAGCAACACTCTCCGCGTACGCCTTCAGGAGGCGTCTCAGCTGCGCAGCTTTGGATTTGATCCGCATCTGCCTTTTATCCAGGTAGTCGAGACGCTCATCCTGTTGCTTAATCACCTCCCTCATCTCCTCCACTGTGTTCCACAGCTCCTTTATTTCTACACGAGGATCGCCAATTTGGCGATCCTCTTGCCGCCTTGGCCCCTGCACAGTGGGTTCGAAGGAGTCAGCCGGTGGGGGTGGTTGTGGTTGTGGAGGAACCGGTGCAGGTGCGGGTGGTTGAAGAGCCCGTCTTGGGTATGTACGACCACTACCACGGCGTGCCTGTGCCTTAGTACGAACCATATTTGTCTCTTTTTATATGATTAGAAAGGAGATTTTGTTTTTTATATTATGAGAGTCACGACAGGTTGATGTTTATATAGGAGAATTCAGCGATGAATTAGCGACGACTTAGCGACGTAAATACATTGTACGTTGTAACCATCGCGCACTGTGCGGACACTGCCGTTGGGACTGCATAGCGACACCTATAGCGACGAAACGCATCGTATGGTGTGAAGATACGTCGTGCATCGCTATTTCGTCGGTAAAGCGTCGGTAAGCAATGAATGCAGACATTAATACACGCACACCATACGACGTGTTTCGTCGCTAAGCGTCGCTAAGTCGTCGGTATTTGTGTTTGTTTCCTTTTAAGCGTCGGTATTTGTGTTTCTTTGTTCGTCGCTATGGCGTCGCTAAGTCGTGTGCAAAGTTGCAGTCAGAGAACCATAAAACCATCTTTCCTCTTCCACTCTTCTCCCATTCTTCTCCATTTCAAACACATAAATCAGCAACTTTCAACGAAAATGTAGAAGGAAGATATCTTATTGTGTGGATTTTAAGGTTTTTCACACCGAAGAAAGATAGCTGCTGTTATTTTGAAGGTATATCGAGAAAATAGATCCGAGGAGGAGCGATAGAAAGTGGATGTACGAGAGAGTAAACAACGGGGAGTGGAGTTTTAGATTTGTTGGAGGCCTCGAAGAATTTATGGATTCGTGAGGGTCGCTGATGATCTGGATGGCAGCCACAACGCAGACCTGGCCCGTGACTGTATCGGATGGAAGAAGAGAAGCATATTCTGGGAGCTTCCGTACTGGAAGAGCAATATGATCCGACACAACCTAGATGTCATGCACATTGAGAAGAACGTGTTTGACAACATCTTTAATACAGGCCCCAGCACCTGCCACACACTCAGGTGGTTCGGTTTCCCATGCCACCACGATGCGTGCTATGGTAAGTATTTTAATATTGGATTATTTAGATTCATTGATTTCATTGGATTATTTAGATTCATTGACTTAAGTGGATTATTTAGATTCATTGACTTAAGTGGATTATTTAGATTCATTGATTTCTTATGTTCCGCTGTTGTTTTTTTGGTATTCGTATATGGTTAATGTAAGTAGTGTTGGACCGTGCACCTGCAATAAACACCACTAGAGGGGGGGTGAATAGTGGTTAGCAGAAATTACACTACAACCCTTTGTTAAAATCCCCTTTGAAAACAGAATCTGAAACCACCTCAGATTCAGAACCAGTTTTTCAAAAATTCACAAATAATTGTACACAACTCCAAAAATTATGGAACTCTCCAGAATTTAACTTCAATGAGTTAAAAAGACTCTGTCCAAAAATCAGACAAGAATAAGATCGTTTGACCCTTCAAACAAATAAAAAGATTCAGATGGTCAATCTGGACAGAATTGGACAGAATGTTGCTGATTTTGCAAAACGTATTTCTCTTTGAATACTCAACAAAAAAGGTTTATCTTTTTATAAAAACACTCCTTAAGATGTGTAGATGAAGTTTTCAAAAGGTCCTGACCTTAAACAATTCTTGAAAAATACAGAACTTAAGTTTTCTCAAAACTGGTCAGATTGCAGCCAGATTGGAGCAGTTATCTTGCAAAGACTGAAAGACTAACTTTCCCTTGCTCAAATCAAGTGATTATTGTTGAAAATGAAAGCTAACAGTCTGAAGTATAACTCCACCAAAAATCACGAATTTTGAAAATGTTTAGCTATTTTTTCAAATTGTGAGAAGTAGTATGAAAACTGCAGTCAAAAACGGGCAGAAAACAGAAATAAAGAAACAAGAGAAGAATACCGAGAATTTATCCTGGTTTGGTCAATGTGACCTACTCCAGTCCCAAGGAACACCTTTCCTTGGATTTCACTATCAAATGAACACCTTACAACAAGAGCCAAGCTTGATCCTTGGGTTATACACCAACCCTATTCAAGACTTGGATAATCACTTCTATGCAACCCTTGGTTACAACACCTCTACCACCTATTGATGTAGCCTTATAAATTTGGCTAATCAATCATACAAATCCGACTCAAGAAGGTGTGTATAGTGTAGCTGGACAACAAAGAAAATTGGAACACCTTAGCTACACAAAGTATGAACGAAAATATGAGAAGAGAATAGCAAGACAACAATCTTCAATTTTGCTTTCAAGTGTGTGTCTTCTCTTCTTCACCTTGCCTCCTATTTATAGTGTGAGTAGATGGCATATTCTCTCCAACTTTTAGACCATGTGATGGCTGAGAATTTTGAATTAAAGCACCTCCATAATCATCTCCAACAACCTTGTCTCCATTAACTTCAAATTTGAAATTTCAAGTTGACAACTTTTGCCAACTAGCTTGTTTTTGAATTTTCCACTTGTCCAAAAGTCATAAAATGAGTACACCACCTTCTCCACCTGTTTATGGACGTTTTTGATGTTGTATGTATGTATACCAACTCAAATTTTGTGAATAAAAAATAATGAATAAGTGTTGACAAGATTATGTCAATATATAACACCAAAATTCATACTTTCTTCTCCTTTACATATTGTGATGAATCTTGCACCAAGGACACCTTGTAATCTCTAAAAGATGATGATTAATATCCTCTTATAACATATATAAGAGGGTCTTCAAGAAAAAATAGAATGTGACATCTCAAATCGTCACATATCCAGCTATAGTCAATAATATCATCGGTTGAGAGAATAACATATAAGATCACCATATAATCTTCAAAATAATAATAACACAGCTCCAGAATGAAGATAATAATATGCTCAAGAGATTCCTTGAGTGAAAATACCAAAAATACCCTTGGGGGTAAAATGACCAAAATACCCCTGGTGTGAGAAAACTCCAGAAATGCCCCCGATGGTCAGAAATAATCACAATACCACCTTTGTCATGATAACCAAGATAAAATATGCACTTGAAATATTTTTCACCATATGATGTTCCTACAAAACTTAAAATACCAATTTTGCCCTTTTTGGTAAGTTGTAGAAACTTCCAAGGCACGTTAGTCACAAGACAATAATAATCACCAAAAACACATAATAAGCACATAATGAGCATGTATAAATCATGTACAAATGAAAACAACCATTTTATCATATTTTAGAAAATTATTTCTAAAAACCCTAGACATCGATCGATCGAAGTGCCTCAGCTTCATAGATCAATGTCTCACATAAAGGTTCAGGTTTTGTCTCTGACCTACATCGATCGATCGAAGTGAGAGTTCGATGTACATTGATCGATCGATGTGTCTCAGGTTTAGAGATCGATGTCTCACAGAAAGGTCTTAAACTTTTCTGCCTTACATAGATCGATCGATGTGAGAGATCTATGTACATAGATCGATCGATGTGCAAAAACCTGAGAGATCGATGTCAACTTGTTCAACTTATTCAACTTTTAATGACATATAACACCATGTGTGACATTTTTAAGTATTCATCACTTAAAATCATGACTTTGAAAATTATCCAAACATATTTCTCAACAAGTAGTATATGTATTCATTTGCCTTTTTCTTTTTATTTTTGATTTGACTTGGGAGAGGCCTTTAAGGCCGGGATACCTCCGATAAACGAATAGGTCATGCTGAAATTTTTAAAATTCTGGATTTCACTAACATATTTTATTTCATTCTTTCAGCACGCGGAGACGAGGGAGTGGCCAGCCTCCTACGATCTCTTCTACAAGACGCATCGGAAGAAAGTCTCCGACGGGACGGATGATTGGATCACGGCGAAGGCCTGCGACATCAGTGTAAGTAGACTACGATATCATTTGTTTTTTCCTTAGTTTTTTTATTTCTAAACCCTAAACCCTAACAATTCTTATTCTCATTTCAGGAAGAGTACAACAGATTACTCGCAGAAAGGGGAGAAGAGGCCGACAAGAACCGTGCTTATTGGGATACGGTTAAAACCATCGGCCCTCATAATAAGAAGAAGAGGGAGGTGTACGGGGTTGGATCAGCAACGCCGCGATTCTTCCCCGAAGTTCTGCATCCAGGTGATTCCTCCGAGGCCAGCACCTCCGCGCCTTCTGCGACGCCAGAGGATATTTCGCGCCTAGAATCAGATCATGCGGCGCTGCAGCATGAGATGAAGACCATCAGGGCACAGCATGAGGAGAGTGTACATGCACTGCGGTCGCAGCTCACTCAGACCCAGCAGGCGCTTCAGCAGTCGGTTCAGCAGGCGCTTCAACAGGCGCAGCAGGAGACGAACCAGCAAATCTCGCAGCTATCGCAGATCCTCATCTCTTTCATTTCCAGCTCCTCGCAGCCTCAGCCTCGCCCTCATGATGGTCACCCTTCTCCGCATAATCCCCCTCCAACTTTCTCTGCATAGTATTTCATTTTTTGATTTTTCGTACTGACTATTTCATTTATTGTATTGACATATTCTTTGTTCTTTTATATTTTATCTGACATTTATACGGATTCCATTTCATTTGTGTTGTTTAATTATACGAACTTCAATATGCAAATACCGTATTTCTGTATAATATTCGTAAAAATGATTTTATATACAAAATAAAATATATTATAAAAATTAAATAATAATAAAAACTATTTAATTAATAATATATTGATATTATTAATAAATTATAAATATTTAATATTTAATATTCAATATTAATTTAATATTTAATATTAATTTAAATAATAGCGACGAACCTGCAACGAAACAAAAATGTCGCAGACCGGGCATATAAAAAAATCAAAAATTTTAAAATAGCGACGACAAAAGATATACCGACGAAACGACGACGGAAATAACAGGTCGCAGACCTGACAGATTTTCGTCGCAATTTTGCAACGAACCGCCGACGAGCCTTCTCTCGTCGCAATATAACGACGCCGCACCGACGAAAATCACTTTGCGACAAGCCGTATAACGACCTACAAATTTCGTCGCAAGTTCGTCGCTATATTCCGTTAGCGACGAAATTGCGACGAATTTTTCCTGTCGCTATATGTCTTTTTTTGTGGTGTAAGAAGCGCAGACAATTTAGTGAGTCATTTTGCTTTATTCCATTATATTCCAAAGTCAAGAAAGAGTGTATCTTTGACTCCATTGTAAATGGAAACATAATACTAGTAAATACATTTTCCTGTAATGACATATTATGCACATACTTTCGTAAACAGTATTGTCTCCTGTGCCCATTAACGCATTTTCTAATAAAATGACATGTACACACACATATAACACACACACACATGTGTGTGTATATATATATATATATATGTGTGTGTGTGTGTGTCTACGTATACATGTATGTGCGTCTGCACAGACATATTTTTATATATGCGTACATATGTATCTATGCAGAAAGTAGTCCACGTACCCCTGACCAAACACAAAAGTAGCCTCATTATGCAAGACCTCATCATGAACGATCTCAAACACTGGTGGAAAGAGTATCTCTCACTTTTTCTGGTCTACACCAAAGGCCTTTGATCATCATTATATGCTATATCAAAATGGCCCATTTTCTCCTTTTCTAAGAAAAGTTACTAAAAAGAAAAACAATGTCCTAATTAAAGTAGGAAATCTTTGATGATATTGAAATTAGATAGTAAGTCATATCACTTTCTAGAGGATAGGTTGGTGGCAATGTCTTTCCCTACTCTTTCATATATGCTTCCATATGAATATGTACATATCATTCTTTGTGCTTTTTTGATTTCTGGATTATGTGTAGGCAATCTTTTCTCTTGTTCCTTCTTTCTGCAAATTTGACTCTTCTTCTTCTTCTTCTTAGTTTTCTGCCATTTATTGGATGCCTATCCCAAGAACATGTACAAGTGGGCAGCAGCCACACTTCAATCGAGCAGCAGGTACATTTGTTTTTTGAATTCAAATCTTCTATGTCAACGAGTCTTTTTATTTTGGGTTCATTTTGTGAGCTTGGAGTGTAAAATCTCTATTTTTTGAGATGAAGATATTGTTTAACAATAGTTTTTGTTATCGTTGAGATATACTGGTACGTGTGTGTTATTGTTAGGAGTTTAGATTAAATGTGAATTTATACCCATATGTTCTATAAATCAAAAAAGACGTGTTCACAAATATAGGAAGTGAAATAAGAGGACGACGTCATTCCTTTCCGCTTTGTCTCTTCAAATTAATTACCAACGAGCAACTGGTAACGTATTGCTTTGTGAACTTAATGTCACGAATTCGAGAAATGAAAACAATCTCTTGCATAAAGTATAGTAGTCTTAAGACTACGTACATCAGATCGCAAAGCAATCCGGTCTCTTTTTAGACCATACGTAAGCACGGGAACTAGTCCATTGATAGCTTGATATTTAAACATTTGACGCTTTAATTAGATGAAGGCTGGTAAATTTCACTTATATTATTTAAAATTTATTATTTAAAGAATCCAAACGTTTAGTCTCAGTGAATCAAAACACTTGTGTATGCTGTAAGTCTTTAAATTACAGAAATACGGAGTAAACTGAATAAAAAATCAACATGAAAGAGTAAGTTGATATTAAAATATAAATAATTCATTACTGTGATTCACCTTCTTCTTCTTTATTTTTTTTATTTTTTTTTTTACTTTACGTGCTTTCTAAAATGTAGAATAAAATGGTCCGGAGATGCACAAGAAGAAATTATCCAAGATTTATTTTTCTGCTGCAGAAAGCTTCTAAAAGAGCTCTGGCTATTGAAATTCATGGAATTCTCTTGTGGGCTTCAATGGGATTCTTGATGCCTGCTGGGATGCTTATAATCAGAATTTCCATCACGAAGAAAGTTCACAGATCAAGATTTAAGATTTTATACTATATTCATGCAACTTTTCAGGTAATCTCTTTTTTGTTAGTGTAATTTAACTTTCCATACATTATCGATAGTTTTTTGTTTTCATTAGGATTGTAGTGTAATTTAACTTCATAATTTTCATCATGATATAGAGATCATGCAGAAAAAAGTACGCGAGAATACTTCTTAGGTGAATAATTGATGCATGTTTGTCTTAGAGACGGCTATGATGGAGAATGAAGGGTCGGATGTACGCAACCATATCTATGTGTCAGAAACACAAAAGTTGTTTTCCGATGATTCATAATGAAAATTGACTCAATAATGTGTAGTTGACTCTATAGAAAATAGAAAATTTTGTTGTTACAAGTTGTTAATTTAAAACTGCATGATCTTAAAACCCTTTTTCTTTTTTGCTACATAATCATCAGACTTAATGATGAAAGAGGAAAGAGGTGTAAAATTTCACCTTGGGTCATGATAAAAATCATGTGATAAGAACTTTTGAGAAATGCAATGATTGATGGCAAATTGATACTAGTTTTAATGCACCATTTGAATATACATTATTCAAAAAGGTAGAAGAATATATAGAAATGGGGCATCGTTTCATAATCTTTTAAATTTATTTAGGTCATCGGAAAAAACTCTCTGTGTGTTTCAAATACATAAGTATTATTGCGTACATCCGATCTCTCATAACTCGTCATAGATAGGAGTCTCTAAAGCAATGAGATAATGTTGTTGTTGTGTCATTTTCTTAATAGTATGCCTCTTGATATTTAACTTCTTTTCTAAAACTGATTGTTGATACTTTTTTCAGAATAAATAACAACTAACAAATAAGAAGAAAAAAATTAAAGAAAGAGCGTTAGTTAGTCTTTATACTCATTTGTATATTATATATATTTAATTGGTCGGAGCAACTAGTTGTATATGAATATTTTAAACATTCTCATCAGTGGACTTAAGAAATATTTTTATAGATTCTATTCAATTGTATTAAGTCTCGTTGATTAATATGTTTCCATTGTTAAAAAAACATTTTTAATGGAGTTAAGAACACATTTTTCTTTGACTTTGGAATATGATGAAATAAAACAAAATGACTCACTAAATTGGTTACACTTCTTATATTGTGAAATAGCAGTTGATCGACACAGTTTGGCGTAGTTTTCATTATGGGTCATCGAAAACAACCTCTGTTTATTTTTAACACATGAGTATGATTGGATACATCTGACCATACTCAATTCAAAAGTTATGTGACCAAATGAAAAGAGGGCCGGGGGACAAGGCTATTACTCGTCATGTTCTCCTACTCATTCCTCCACCCTCCATCATAAGCAATGGAAGACAAAAAGATATGCCCCCAAGGCATAACCTAGTTAGTACTCAGGTTCTAGTTAGTACTCAGGTTGAGATTTGTTCCAATAGGTCAAAAAATCGAATCCAATGACACGCACAGTGTGAGTGTCTCACTGCTGTTCGGCTTGGTTTTCAAGGAACACCTTGCGTGGGTCATTGCGTAAGTCTTCACCCGACCTAAGAGGTCGTTAGGCTCATGATTTACATCCTTCACAATGTCATTTGGAACTGGAGTGATGGAGACCGCAGGACGAGGGATTTCCGCTTTTGCTTAAGACAAAAAGATCTTATGTATGATCATTCCCTCCTGCATTCTAGTACCTAAAGTGTTGAGTTTTTCTACTGCCTAGCAAGACTAGAGGGATATCTCGATATTATAAGTTATACAAAAATCTTATAAGTTATCTATTAATTTATAGGTTAACTTACAAAATAATAGGAAATTTTATATTACTTGTAGATGTGGGATGACCCTATAAAAGAAACTATATTTTGCTCTAGAATTTGAACTTATTAGCTAATTCGACAAATATTAATGGAAAAAAGGTAGTTGCTGCACTTCTTGCAACGGTTGCAGCAGTGATATCAATAAGAAGCTTTGAAAACTCATTCAACAATTGTCACCAAAGAGTAGGTTTGGCCCTTTACGCTGCTCTTTACCTCCAACTTCTCATTGGATTCCGCAGGCCCCCAAGGTAATCTTTCTTCCCTACACTTATGACAATTTTAATTTATTTTATTGACTGTTACCTATTGGTCATTGTTGTTTGTGTGCCTCTCATCCTCTCCAGATCCTAGCGATAGCTTCTGTTGTCGGTGGGATATACTGGATATGATTGTTGTTGTTGTTACCTATTGGTCATCATGGACAATACTTTTTAAAAAAAAAAAGAAAAAAATAAAATAAAACACTTCTCACACGATAAAATCATATTTGTCAAACATATCTTGTAAAACTCTTTTTAAAGCGTTTCGCGTGATAACCATTTCCGTAAATATGTATCGTATGAGAAAACGTATCGTTTTTTAAAACTTCGTTTCGTGTATGTATGCATGTATACTCGGTTGGGGGCTGGTTTCATACATCTAAACTTCTCAGTACTTAGGTCTAGTGGCTGGCTCATTTATCATACGTTTTCCTATGTGAAATTACCATTTTACCCTTTAAGATGCTTTTGGTTGGTACCCCAAAATCAGCCCACTTTTGGGCTTTAATCGCTAAACTCTTGTCCTAAGTAGTTCTTTTCATATTTTATTTTATGGCCCTTATTAAAACAGCCCATTTTCATATCCTTTATAAATGCAGGAATTACCATTTTGTCTTTGTTAACGTCGCTAAATGTACTGTGTTTTTCTTAATAAAACTATGTTGTTTTATCATTCGACACGAAATTGAGAAAGATAAACTAAATTTCTTACTAAACTATCATTTACATCTGGTTCAAGAACAAAAATTAGTTTCACATTTGAACATTCACTAAAATAGATGTGTTGAGAAACATTAAATGACGTTTGGTGTACTAAGTTATTTGCGCAAGGCTTGGAGAGGGTTTGGATCGCTTCACGATCTGATATACGCAGTCTTACCCTACACTTTTTTTCCTGCAAGAGGCTGTTTCCGCGGCTCGAACTCGTGACCTGAAAATCACAAAGCAGCAACTTTACCCGTTGCTCCGAGGTCCGCCCTCGGTGTGGAGAAACACTATCATTATAAATGTCTAATCCTTTTTTTTGCGTGTTCTCTTGTTTATTCAGGGGCACAAAATGGAGGAGTGTGTGGTACTTTTTCCATTGGCTACTTGGAATGGCAACTATTTTTGTGGGGATTTTCAACACCTACTTAGGGCTAAAATCATACAAATTGAGAACATCAAAAAGCAATAGTCTTTGGACTATTCTTTTCACAGCACAAGTCTCTTTCATGGCATTCTTGTATCTTTTTCAAGACAAATGGGATTACATACAAAAGCAAGGGGTAGAGCTTTGCAATGAACCAAATATCACACACACAAATGGCCAAGGAGATAGCAACAATGAAGAGGTGAAAGAGCCAAGAAGGAGAAGCAATTCTCTTGGGGCTTATTTTATGAAAAGCAATGCCCTTAATAAGCTATTTCAGTTGACTTGACATGAAAAATAATTTCCTTTCAATATTTCATACAATTTTCTCCTTGCATTTATTTTTTTATATGGGAGGAAATTGTTGGTTATCGAAATATATAGTTTAAATTGATGAAATTTTGTGGTTTGTGTATATATCTTTAGTGAGAGTGTGTGTCACCTTTTAAATGGTATGTACTTGATATGTATAAAAAATATACATTGGTGAGAGCCCTGGGCTCCTCTCACTCCTTGGGAGTTTACAATTTCATGTTCTATTTCGCTCTCCGATCGGTCTTTTCACCATTCCCTTGCTGTACTATTTCGCAATCATTTGTTTGTGTCTCAGTTCATCTTTAACTGGCATGTAGGGAAAGCCCTAATGAAAACTTTTCTCTTCGCCTATTACTTATGTCTCTTTAGCGGTCAGTCAGTTCGGACTAGGGAGGGAGTGTCGAGCTAAGTCGGGGAGTTCCTTTTAAGTTTTTTTTTTTTGCTCATGCATGTCATAATCATACTGAGGCAATGTAATAGAAGTCATTGCGTATGCTATCTCATATATCTATACACATACATACATATACATATACACATATATACACATGTGTATAGGTTGTTGTTTCAAATAACTGACCAATTTATCCTCTAGTGACGAATTTTTTCTGGTCATTAATGTCGTTTTCTAGTAGTAAGAGCTGTAAAACGACAGATTTAGAAGTTTGTATAATATTAAAAAATATATATTGCACGGACAACGTTTTAGAATCTCTAGGATAGAATATAGTATCATCATTTAAGACACTGACAGTCTTGGAGCAACTTGTAATATTGATGTTATGTGATTTTGGGATCACAAATTCGAACTACGGAAACAGTCTATTACATAAAGTGTAAGACTGTATACATTGCGATCTGATTCCTTTCTAGATTCTGCATAAATATAATAACCTTGTACAGTGAGAACAGTCTTGACAAATAGAGCATAGAACTTTTCGGGATTCAGTAAAAAATTTTGTTCCTGTCTATTCACTTCCCAATTTTGCATATGCATGCGACTAACAACAGTGAGGTGTTGACATGTCACAGTTAGATCAAGTGACATTGACTTGATATAAGTCTTTTAATGCAAAATAAAATTATGTGATATGTTACTTACGATACGTTGAAACATTATACTGACAAATTTGGACTGCAAGTTTGTGTTAAAAATGATTGTGCAAAATCATCATGCGTTTTTTAAAAAGAGGAGAATATATTTTTATTTTATAACTAAAGACGGCTAAAGAAAAAAAAAAAAAATCTCAAACCAAGTTTAGTTGAAATTAGAAGATTAGGCGCATCGATTTCTTTATTGTAGTGATTCACACACGGGTAAGGTTGTTACATTGTAACTTTGAAGTCACATGCTTGAACCGCGGAAACAATATTTTGTATAAAGTATACTGTAAGGTTGCATACCTCATCATATCCTACACAAAAGCAAGAGCTTAATGCACCGAAACTGTTTTTATAGTGATTCATACTGACTCGCGAATATATATATATATATATATATATACACACACACACATATATATATGTATGTATGTATGTAGATTCTTGTTAGCAATCCACTCTCCCTATATGTTCAACGGTATACAAATTTGATTGATATTCAAATCTATCATTCTATTTTCGGATACGATCAGTTAAAAACATATAGGAAAATCATACATATGAAATGATGTAGCAAGTACATCCATAAGACGTTCAATATTTTTTGATTTGTCTAATTTTCTTAATCTAGTATTCTTTTTTGAAATGTCTCATATTAGTGTCTATGTTTTTAAATAATCAATCTATTAAATTTTTTATATTTTTGAAGTTATATTTCTAAGTAACCAATAAAGAGAAGAGTGTTGCATTGAAATGGGAGTTATGCGACCCGATTTTTCAGCTTCTCGCTAATTTTCCATCCATTTCAAAATTTTCAAGAAGCATTAAAATATTTTCGTTGTATTACACTATGAAAGTAGCAGTTGATCGACAGAGTTTGATGCAATTTTCATTATGGTTAATCGGAAAATAATCTTTGTATGTTTCTAACACATGTATATAGTTGCATATATCCAACCTTCTATACTCCGTTATAAGCAGGAGACTGTTAGACAATAAGATAATGTTGTTATTGTTTATGCAATTTTATCCTTTGTACCATAATGTTCTTAGCCTAGCATTATTTAAAATCCGTTTATTACATTTGGTCACAACAAACAATGACAGGCGAAGAGTGTTGCATTGAAACGGGAGTTATGGAATCCGGACTTTCGACTTCTGCCTAATTCTTCACACATTTTAGGTGGCGTTTGGTTGACAAGTGGATATCGAAATTAGAATCGGAATAGGTATGATAGGGTATGTGATTGGAGGATATGAGTTTGGGGTTAAAAGTGATAGTTGTTTGGTATTAAAGTACAAATGGCTATGATAGACATTGATGATGTTTGTAACATATCGGAATTGGAATAGTGACTGGTCGGAATAGTGGTCGCCGCCGGCGGCAGAACAGCGGCTAGCAGTGGCGGCCGGCGGTGGTGGCCGGCGACGTTGACTGGCAGCTCCTCATTCCCCCTCATTCCCACATTTTGATAGACAAGAGGGGCTAGTATATCAAAAAACGATATTCATTACCAAATAGTTGGATATCAAAATGAAACTCATTTCCCCAAACAAACAGCCGAAATGGGTATGGAGGAACAATGACATGATACACTTTTCTATTTCCAATGGAATCAAGGAGACATTCTTTCTTGATTTTAGAATATGATAGCAAAATGACTCACTAAATTGGTTGCGCGTCTTATATTGTGAAGTAGCAGTTGATCGACACAGCTTGACGCATTATTATAGGTCATTGAGAAACAACATCTGTATATTTCTAACCTATGTGTATGGTTGCGTACATCCGATCCTCCATACACTGCCATAGACAGAAGCTTCTACGGCAATGAGGTAATTTTGTTGTGTTGTTGTTGAACAATGACGGATACACCATAAATTCTTAAGAAAACAATCGTCTCCACCAACAATTTTGTTCGTAGCAGCAACATGATAAAAAATGATATACATTGACTTGCAACTTAAGAATTGAATGGGTGTTTGGTTAGAAGGCTTCTTCATTAAGGGTATAGGTTTGGAGAAATCCAAATCCATAAACGTTGTTTGTTTGTTAAAATTGGAGGTACGTGTTTCGGATTGATATATTATTATTTGGTAATGAATATCTTTTTTTGATATACTAGCCCCCCTTGTCTATCAATAGGGATAAATGGAGGTATGTGTTTCGAACCGGTCAACACCGCCCGCCGCCCGCCGGCCACTTTTCCGGACGGACAAATTTTTCTGGCCACCCACTTTCGGTACCCATTTCAATTCCGATACATTCCAAACACCATCAATGTCAATCATACACATTCCCATTTCAATAACAAACAACTATGACTTTTACATCCAAACCCGTATACTCCAAACTCATACACTATCATATTAATTCCGATTCTGATTCTGATAACCAAGTACAAACCAAACACCATCTGAATTCATCCATTGGAAAATGAAACGTGGAGATGAAAGGTGTCATACCCCGTAACTTTACGTTCGGCTTTTAAATAGTTGGAAAACAAATTTAAATATAATTTAATTAATGGTATTGGTTAGAAGGCTGAGTAAATAAAATATAGGAAAAGAAAAGGAAAGGTTAAAGTGAGAATTAAGGGAATTAGGAAAAATTACCAAAACGCCCTCCCCACTTGAATGTTGCGGGAGTTACACAAAGGAGTATAACTCCCCAAAAGCACCAATTGGTGGTTTTCAACACAAAAGAACAGGGGGAATGGCTGGAAGAAAGGGGAGGAGAAAAGATAGAGAAAAGAGAAAGAGAGAAAGGAAGAAGAAGAGGAAGAAGAACTTGCGGTCAACCTAGGTTCAATCCTTACCGAAATTCTGAAGTACACTCCTAAGTCTAACTAGAAATAAAGGCAAGTAATCTTTCTATACGCTTTACGTAAATTTTGATTCGATAGGCCCTATGTTCTTATAAAGAGAAAATCCGGATCACACGTTCGTAACTTTGATTTGTTATGTTAAATGCTTTACTATATGTAATTGTTGTTGTTGATTGAGTAAAGTCATGTTCTTTGGGCCAATTTCTTAAAATGGTTATGTTGTGATCTTTATTGTTAAATATGCCCATAAAAGTGTTATTCGTGATGTGTTCATTGTCTTGGTATAATTTCTTAAGTTTATTAACTGCACCTTAGATGTTTTGAGAGTATTTGCAGGAAGTTAAAGGATGAACGATGGCATTGTTGTAGACTTGTTATGTTGGAAAGTTTGAAGGTATATATTGAAAGTTGTGGGTGATAGAAGGTTTAGAATGGATATTATTTTACATGTTTGAGAATCAATTCATGTTAGTTGTGTGTTAAGCATGATGAATCTAGATGGTAACATGGATCTTGAAGTGTTTAACATGAAAGAGGTGAAGAAGAAAGGTGATGAGAAGAAGTTACTACAGAAAATTGCAGTTCTGGAACCGTCAGAACACTTCGAACACCTACTTTAGGCGCTTCAAGTCACATTAGGCGCCTAAAGTAGGCATTCAATGTGTCCAGTGCATCTCCGTACACTTCGAACACCAACATTAGGCGCTTCATGTCACATAAGGCACCTCATGTAGGCGTTCAATGTGTCACAGCACATTTAAGAAAACTTCAAACGCCTTCAAAGGCGTTCGATGTCACATAAGACGCTTCATGTAGGCGTTTGATGTATACCAACACATTCCAGAACACTTCAAACGCCTAGTATAGGCGCCTCATGTCACTTTAGGCGCCTCAAGTAGGCGTTCCAAGTGTACTGGAAGTCTTTTGGACCCTTAGGCGCCCTATGTATGTGTAATAACTCTATTCTCTTCCTTTGATCATAAAATGCAAGGGTATTTGAGGTGTACTTGAGGGATAGATGTTAAGTTTCATTAAGTAAGGATAAGATTGAATCCCAAGTGAGTTGGTGAAACGAACGGACTTAGAAAGGTACGAGCATGAAGTGTTCGAGGGGCAAGATCATGTACTTGATATGTAAGATGTGTGTGTATGTTACATGTTTGATATGAAGTTGAATGAGCATCCTGTATCATGACATGAACACTTTGCATTTGACATGAGAATTGCTTTGCGAAAGAACATGTGTTTACAAGAGGAGATTAAAGTTTTCCGAAAGCAAACTATGGTTGCTGGTTGATCGCAGGGTATAAAAGTAACGCCTGCGAAAACAGGATATAAAAGCATGACCTGTAAATCAACAGCAGGGTATAAAGTATTTTATGGGGCCGTGGACCTATCAGCACGAAAAATAAAGTTATATGTTATGGGGTCGTGGACCTATCAGCACGGGATATAAAGTTATATGTTATGGGGCCGTGGACCTTTCAGCACGGGGTATAAAGTTCTGTTTGCTGTGGACTGATCACCCACAGGGTATAAAGTTCTACTACGTGAAGAATACGAAAAGTTTTCTGAGATGACACGCATAGCATATTTACGAAAGAAGTCATATGCATGGGTTCTGTGTGTGGTTTTGAAGAAGTGCATGCATCATGATACACGAAGCATAAGATTTGACATGCACGAAATGTGACTAGCTTATGTTCTGCTCATGTGGTATGTTATGTTAGTTACCTGTTTGTCCTCGTATTCACGTATCATTTATATGATTTATTTGTTTCGAGGAATTGTTATAAAGATGCTATTTGCTAAACCAAACACCTTATTTTGGGCAATGACTTATACACTGGTGACTCGTCGTGTGTGATCCCGTAAGGTGTATAGACAGGTTACTTGCTGGCGATGTTTTCACTAAGAACAGATACTCCATTTCCTTTTCAGGTGAGCCAGAATACGAAATGATATTTGTCGAAGACGATCGCGAGTGGGCTCAACGGGATGATGGTCACGGAAGTAGATAGATTTTTGATTATTCTCTTTAAGTTGGAAGACTCAATGTTTATTGTGTTGTACTGGAGGATATGTTAGATCGTTAACTGAACACACTATATTTCCGCTGTATTTCTTCGGTTACATTGATGTTGGTGAAGTTTTAAATTTTACAGCGTTTCCGCTGATTTATATTATGTCATGAATGATGTACACTTGATCTGCTTTGACGCTTCGTAGTTCTCGTAGTAGACTACGGTGGGTGCACTGGTTCTGATGCCAGTATCGGGCCGGGGCGCTACAAAAGGACCAGGATGTTACAACATGTTCTTGTGGCAAGTCAGCCGGGATATACTACCGATAGCATCCTTCCTCCACAAACGAAATATACACCCAGATGGTGTGTGTGATATCTGTCGGCAGAAGGAAGAAGAGTCCTTGCATGCACTAAGGGACTGCTTTTGGGCAAGAAGGGTTTGGCGGTTGCTGCTGCATTCAGATGAAAGTTATGCGTTTTTTCAACCCAGGACAATTGAGGAATGGGTCCAGTTTAACGTGGGCAAATCCTGACAAAACACCAATGATCATGGCGAATGGAGATACAGTTTTCGCACGGCAATATACTACATATGGTTTTGGTGAAATCAATTGGTGTACGGTAGGATTACATATCTACCTCCACCGGTGGCCATTTCTAGCGATATCACACGCCGCGCACACGATGTAGAGAGTGTAGTTGGTAGATATGCTATAAATGTAATAGATTCTGACGTAGCTAATGTGCAGTCTATTGACTCTTGATGTACTTTCTTGAGACATTATATATCAAATAAAATGATCCTTTCTTCGGAAAAAAGTACAAAGACTTGGTGAAACAATTGTTCAGGTGAAAGGGTAAGCTTTCATCATCATCATCATCATCATCATCATCATCATCATCATCATCATCATCATCATCATCATCATCATCATCATCATCATCATCATACCCAGTATATCCCAACGATAGCAAAAGCTATCGTCAGGGTCTGGGGAGGGTGAGCGGCAGACAAACAATACCTCTATCCCTAGGGATAGAGAGTTTGCTTCTGGTGAGACCTCCAGCTCTGGTTGTACCTTCATAAACGCCACAGTAATTGAAAATATGACGTGCTAGTGTATTAGTATGAAAGCTTTCAATAAATGATAAACAATGGACAAACCAAAGAACAACTTCGGCACCAAATTTGTGAACTCCAACGCCAAATTTCAGCCGAAGAAAATGGTAGAAAGTTTGAGCGCAAATAAGTAATGGCTCGTGCACGTTCTGAAACTAAGCTTATGAAAAGTTGGAGATAGGGCTGTTCAACAAACTGAACTGTTCGAGTTTGGTTTATATTCGTACGGTAATTGTTTGTAAATGAGCCAAATTCGAACAAATGTTTGTGTTTGTTTACTGATGAGCCCGAAATCACTCACCAGGTGGATCGGAGACGATCCTTGCGGTATGCCGCCAGCTCTCCGTTTGGGTCCGTCACTGAGAACCTGAGAGGAAAAGGTAACGTTAGAGGTCCCAGGGCGCTGACCCGGGAAAAATCCTCCGACGCTCAAGTCAGTTGCGGGCATTTTAGCGTATAGCTAATGCTGGAATAAAGGCTGTATAAAACCTGTTTTGTGGGTCGGCTCAGGTATAGGCCGAACCCAGATGAAGTCTGTGAATCACTTACCAGAGACTTGGTCCTCTACTGTTGATGAAACCCTTGTTTTATAGCCGTTGAAGCTGAGAGCTGAGTGTCCCAAAATGGATGTAATGACGACCCTTGGCCGTCTGGGTGTCACTTCTGACTCGCATGATAGCTTCGTGGCAGCTGGGGGATTGCTGTGCTGGCAACTCTTCCTTGCATGGTTGACAGATGTAGATATAAGGGTACGATGTTTAGCAGTCTTAGGCTGCATGAAGGCCACGTGATACCCCGTGTCAGGTTAAAGTATCAAGTTTGTTGTGGACAGGACTCTGCTTGGGCGTATTATGGCCGAGGTGTGGCCTGGCCGAGATTCAACTTTTCTTTTCAATTTTTAAATCAAATAGGTATCAAGGAAGTGGGATATCCTTCTTGAAGGCCGTGAAGAATTTCACATGAAATGGAGCCAGCCTGCCCAGCCATTATCGCTTAAATAAACCCACCTCTTTTTACACAAATCAATGAGGCCGGGCTGAGGCCTGGCCACGGCAGTTTGGGTTTGGCATTTTGGTCTTAAGTGCCAGTAAGAGAATGATGATCATGCTGGTACGGGTCCGGGACTCTGGCTGAGACGAGCTGTAGGAGCTTACCAGTGCTGAGCAGATCCTTGTATTAATCATTGTGTCTCAAACTATTCTTGAAGGTGGCTGCCCCTTGGGGATTTTGGCCTCTGGCCAGAAATTATGGGGGCCGAGGCTGACCAGTCAACTGTCTGAGGTGGCCTTACGTTGACCGCTATTGACTAACTTGAGCTCTGTCTTTATCCGAACAGGTGGATTTTGGTCTCATCACTTTGCCTCTAGATTAGTCTGACTGATCTGGCCAGCGAGGGTAGACTGATCTGTTCTGTCCTGCTATCGACATGTCAGTTTCTGGTTGGTGACGTGTTTACCTTAAAATCATAAGGAAAAGAGCAAATAATTGGCCCCCAACGTGGGAGGGCATCTTTGTCTGAGCTGAAGCCCCATAGGGCAGAGGCCTGCAGAGAATCAAAGTAGACCTCTTACTATCCTTACGACTGAGGTGAACCTTTATTGTTGCTATGTGCGTAATGTATCGTATCCTTAATCCTATGGACCATAAGATAGAAGTCATAAAAATGGGAAAGTTTGTGTCCCGAGTCCCTTCATGGGCCATAATGTAGAGATCGGCTAGGCACGAATCCTGTCGGGCCCTAATTCTGTTATGAACCATAAAGAAGACGTCAGGTATGCACAGAACATTTCTTGCAGTCTCAATGAATCTTCTCATGAACCACAAGGTGAAGGATTGATAATTAAGCCTCCAACACAGCCTGAATGACAGATAGAATAAATAGTCGATCCGAACTGAGCCAAAAATCTGAATAGAGTGAGGGAGGATCTTCATGCCCCGAGAGAGGTCGAGGAGAACGCAAATGTCTCCTGGGGGTCATAGGTCTTTTGCCTCCTGTCTGACCATTCTTATCCATCTTCTTAACGATGGACTATAGGCCGGTAGCCTAGAAGGCCTTTTGAAGGTTATTTTAGGGGAACCGGAGGTTCAAGAGGGCCCTCCTTCTAGCGCCAAATGATGAGCCCGGAATCGTTCACCAGGTGGATCGGAGACGATCCTTGTGGTATGACGTCAGCTCTCCGTTTGGGTCCGTCACTGAGAACCTGAGAGGGAAAGGTAACGTTAGAGGTCCCAGGACGCTGCCCCGGGAAAAACCCTCCGACGCTCAAGTCAGCTGCGGGCATTTTAGCGTATAGCTAATGCTGGAATAAAGGTTGTATAAAACCTGTTTTGTGGGTCGGCTCAGGTATAGGCCGAACCCAGATGAAGTCTGTGAATCACTTACCAGAGACTTGGTCCTCTACTGTTGATGAAACCCTTATTTTATAGCCGTTGAAGCTGAGAGCTGAGTGTCCCAAAATGGATGTAATGACGACCCTTGGCCGTCTGGGTGTCACTTCTGACTCGCATGATAGCCGCGTGGCAGCTGGGGGATTGCTGTGCTGGCAACTCTTCCTTGCATGGTTGACAGATGGAGATATAAGGGTACGATGTTTAGCAGTCTTAGGCTGCATGAAGGCCACGTGATACCTCGTGTCAGGTTAAAGTGTCAAGTTTGCTGTGCGATAGGACTCTGCTTGGGTGTATTATGGCCGAGGTGTGGCCTGGCCGAGATTCAACTTTTCTTTTCAATTTTTAAATCAAATAGGTATCAAGGAAGTGGGATATCCTTCTTGAAGGCCGCGAAGAATTTCACATGAAATGGAGCCAGCCTGCCCAGCCATTATTGTTGGACCGTGCACCTGCAATAAACACCACTAGAGGGGGGTGAATAGTGGTTAGCGGAAATTACACTACAACCCTTTGTTAAAATCCCCTTTGAAACAGAATCTGAAACCACCTCAGATTCAGAACCCGTTTTTCAAAAATTCACAAATAATTGTACATAACTCCAAAAATTATGAAACTTTCCAAAATTTTCAATGAGTTAACAAGACTCTATCCAAAAATCAGACAAAAATAAGATCGTTTGACCCTTCAAATAAATAAAAAGATTCAGATGATCAATCTGGACAGAATTGGACAGAATGTTGCTGATTTTGCAAAACGTGTTTCTCTTTGAATACTCAACCAAAAAGGTTGATCTTTATATCAAAACACTCCTTAGGATGTGTAGATGAAGTTTTCAAAAGGCCCTGACCTTATTTCTCAACAATTATCGGTTAAATAAACCCACCTCTTTTTACACAAATCAATGAGGCCGGGCTGAGGCCTGGCCGAGCACCATTGTAGCCGGGCTGAGGCCTGGCCAGGGCAGCTTGGGTTTGGTATTTTAGTCTTAAGTGCCAGTCAGAGAATGATGATCATGCTGGTACGGGTCTGGGACTCTGGCTGAGACGAGCTGCAGGAGCTTACCAGTGCTGAGCAGATACTTGTATTAATCATTGTGTCTCAAACTATTCTTGAAGGTGGCTGCTCCTTGGGGATTTCGGCCTCTGGTCAGGAATTATGGGGGCCGAGGCTAACCAGTCAACTGTCTGAGGTGGCCTTACGTTGACCGCTATTGACTAACTTGAGCCCTGTCTTTATCCCAGCAGGTGGATTTTGGTCTCATCATTTACTAAAACGAGCGAAGTTATCTGCAAACTGTTCGACTCGTTTAAATAGTTATAGGGTTATCGAGTCAAACTCGAACTAATTTTAGAGTTCGTTTAGCTAAACGAACCGAGTTGAACAATTCGTTTAGCTAATTGTCATCATCATTCGTACTCAGTATATCCCAACACAGCAAAAGCTATCGCTAGGGTCTGAGGAGGATAAGTGGCAGGTAAACAATACCTCTTTTCCATGGAATAGAGAGTTTGCTTCCAAGTTAGAGAGCAAATATAATGAGGTTAATATTGAAATTCACTATCTGAGTAAACATATTGACGGCGTAACTCATTCACGGAAATCAAGCGGTAAAACAAGCCAAATGAAACACAATTAAACTCATATCCTCATCTTCAAATGTAACATAATAGCTTTTATTATTTTATTTTATGTTTTTTAATATATATTTTGCTTAATTATCTCTTCAAACCCAAACAAAATTTTAGCAGAAGATCAGTGTTCACATCACTTGACCGCCAGGATCTCTATAAGTTTAATACCATCATGTCGATATATAAATCAACAAGGGTAACGTTAATATGTGTATTTTGTACCTGCAGACTCGACGATCAAAATATTTGATCGCTATGATCCCGGTAACAGTACTATCGCAATTCCGAAAACTGTGAATATTAGTACCTCATTTTTGAACCACAATACTTTTTCTGAATATAATCAGTGTGATTTCTGTAACTTCACTATTAAAATCTCGATATATATTAGTTCAACCACCGTGAATTTGATATAAAGATATTTTTTTTTAAAAAAAAATAGGGAAAATATATAGTTTGATTTTCCAAAAGGATATTCACGTGAGAATAATATTGTTATGACCCTCTCTTTTATATATATATATATATATATATATATATATATATATGTATATATATATATGTATATGTATATATATATATATGTGTGTGTGTGTGTGTGTATATATATGTATCTATGTATGTGTGTGTGTGTATATATATATGTATGTATGTATGTATGTATGTACGGCTGCAGTGGAAAAGAAAAAAATAAAGCCTACAACTAGTATCCTAGTTAGACTAGGAAAAGGAAAAGGATAGAGTTACACTAATAAGGAAGTACCTAAGCAACCTAGGAATATACATGTTTATCTAATTGACCTATATTTGCATATACCACATATCACACCAAAAACAACTCTACATCTATTCTCCCAAAGTCGGCCAGCCACCATCCTCCATAGCACCATTCGGCCGCCACCCTAGGAAGCAAGAAGGAGCAAGTTTTGCCCGTTTTTCATCCCGATTCTTTATACGTATCGTTTAATCAAGACTAAAGGTAAGTACTATTGCTATATTTTCTATGATTTTGCCAACTTATGATGTTATTTTCGTATTTAATCAGATCATGCATATCTATTTGTATTTTGCATAGGTTGTTGATTATATGTACGTATTTGTTGTGTGTATATGTATAAAGATTGCATAATCTTGGTGTATGGGCCATGTATAGCCGCGAGATTGAGGGTAGGAGGCAGCGACCATGATATAAATATATATACATGTTTGTTATGCATGATACGGAGTAGAATTGCATGTTAATTACATGATAAAATACGTGTTATTTGGACTTTGTTTTTGTGCAAAATTGTGTGTGTTGGCCGAATATATGAGGCTGTACAGAGATGGTGATCCTGAGTTGAATAAAGATGAAAAATCTTGAATTGAATTGTATGTTTATTAGATTAATCGAAATTGGGGTTTTTGTCACTGGAAGAGGGGAAATCATTTTTGGAAAATGGAACTTTTTGTGATTTGAGGGCATAATATGGTAGAAAATTAGGAGAGGAGAATTCTGGTGGTCGGAGGTCCGGGGATGGGGTGGCGCGTGAGCCATATGCACCGGCCAAAGGTGGCGCATGGCCGCGGTTCATGCCGCTCATGTGAACGCGTTCATGCTTTGTTCTCTGCAATTTTTTGCGGCAGTGTGTTAAGCATGAACCGTACTAGGTGTCTATGGGATTAGATGTGAGAAAAATTCAGCTGTGTGAAATTGAGGGTTGAGGCCAAGAGAGTAGTGCGCGAGGAGAGAAATTAGGGTTTATGGGGGAATTGAGGGGGTTGAGCTGAGGGAGATGAGGGGGTGGTGTACTGGCCTGAGGGTAGTAGGGGAGGCCGTGAGGTTAGGGGGTTAGGGGTGAAGTGAGTTGGGCACGGTGGTAGAGGGAAAAGTGGATCGAGGGTGATATGCATAAGTATATGCACGTGTGCATATACGTGCGTATACTTATACGTGGGTGATAATCAAATAAAGTGTTGAAAAGTTAAATCGGATTTGAAATGGAAAATCAAAGTGATAAACAAGAATCGTATCGATAAATGAAAATTGTTTTTGAAATTGCATATTTTGAAAGTTGCTCTTACAAAGGAAATATATTGCGAAGTTGGTTTGGTTTCAAACAAACGGGCCGTTCAAGAACATATGGCTATGAGATGAGATATGCTGCTCGAACACATATGACCGCCAATTGGGCCGTCCATGCACATATGACTATGAGGAGATAGGCCATCTGGACACATACGATCATTGGGAAACCAAGTTCGTAAATCTTGTAATATGAGTCACTTGTAAGGTAAAAGTCATGACCATTGCATTGCATCAGTGAGAAATGAATATCGCATATGGATATCGAAAGGGATATCGGATATGAATATCGAAAATAGAATTTAAAGTGAAAATCGAAAATGAAACGGAAATTGTTATCTTATCGTTGCTTTAATTGTTTTAGAAAGTTGCATCACAGATTTTTGATTATACTAACACTTGTGTGCGATGACTAAGTTGCGTGTGTTTTAGTTGCTTGATTGATCAGAAGTTTAAAAAGGTAACTTTATTTGTGAAGAGAAGCATGTTATTTTATATGTCGTTATTTATTTATTTTATTTACAATTGCTTCTCTGTGTATGATCCCATGGTAAATATAGTCAGCTTACTTGCTGGGCGATGTGTCGCTCATACTACACTTCTTCAATTTTTTTTGTAGATCCCCATGATTATGAGTTAGTCTATGTTGAGGATGACCAGGAGTGAGGTTTCTGATGCGCGAGGTATATGACGAGATTTCGAGGATTAAGTTGTGACGTTTTATAGGTTTGTTGTGATACTTTTGAGGCTTAGTATTTCCAGATTTTCCGTTACGATTTTGTATTACATTGATTTTTTCTAGACATTTATATTTTACAGATGATTATTTATTCGAGGTTTTAATTTTTATGGCCTCTGCTGACATTAATTTACGTTATTTTGCTGACGTGTAATTGATCGTATCGACGCCTTGTATTTTCCTTAGCGAAATACGGTGGGTGAGTCATTTCGAGTACTAGGGCTTGGGACGGGTCGCTACAGGTGATATTGGAGCATGGCTCTCCACGGCGAAAACGTAGATTTGGGCCATGATTTTTTAAACAAAATTATGATTTTTTCCTTAGGCTATGATCTTAGACTTAAGTGATGATCGGGTCAAGCGTTAGGATACACTAAGTAATCTTTTTCTACTGTTATACTTAAATTACTTCCGCTTTTGCCTATATCCTTACACTCGACCCATGTTTACCGATTTTGCCCTTATCAATTATAATTATGGAAATTTTTAAAGTTACAGCACGATGCCGCCCCGTAGAGATAGCAGTAACAATAACAGAAACGGTGAGAACAGCAACCAGGGTGCCTTACCATAGGCGTTGGTGGATGTCTTGGTTTGCATTGGCGATGCCGTCAGTGGGGCAGTTCCTCAGCCGCAACAACAAGGGACCCGTTACTACTACGGTGAGATGAAGAGGGTCCATGTCCCCACGTTCGACGGAGACGTCAGTCCCGATGGTGCAGAAAAATGGCTACGCGAGGTTGAGAATAACTTCGCACTGTTGTAGGTACCTGAGGGCATGCAGACTCAGTGATCCGTCCCTTCTTGATAGGAGAGGCGAATAAGTGGTGGACCACAGTCTCTATGGATCTACCACATCCGATCACGTGAGCACGGTTCCATGAGGAGTTTTGTAGGTTCTATATCCCATCGGTAGTCACGTTGTAAAAGATTGTCGCGTTCGAGTCTTTCACCAGGACCCAGGGATGTTAGTGGCCGAATACGTTAATGCGTTTAATGCACTGGGAGATTTGTACCAGCCATTATGGGAGACATGCATCTGCACATGGGCAAGTTCGAGAGGGGCTTGAATAGCCTCATCCGTTCTGGCGTAGTGAACGCCAATGCTCGAGACTTTGGAGAGTTGCTCAACACATGTTACCATGTGGAGAGCGACATTGAGCAGCGTGACAAGGAGTTTGTTAGTGTATGTGCCCTAGGCCATGATTTGGATGTTTATGTTATACATTTATCATTAATAAAAGAGGGTTTATTATCATTATTGTTGGTTAGTATGTTACACAATTTTGATATATGTCCCTGGTTCATTATTGTTATAGAGATAAAATAATTTATAATCAGTATGAGTATTGATTTGATAATCATGAGATGATTATGTGCATGGTGATACAAATCAATCTCATAGATACTTGTTAGAGAACAGTGTATTGGATAGACCCATCATGAGATTACTACATGGATTAACGTCATAAGTAAATCTCATGATCGTCATGTTTTAATCCTTAAACTTGAAATTGTCATAGTTTCCAACATAAGGACTATTGTATTTTTACATGATCTAACGTTATCCGTAACTGGATAATAATAAAGGTCATGATTGAGTTTGATAGAAATTATGTAGAGGATATTGAACAATCAAGATAGAATTTGTCCCTCTCTTTTGAGAGAGATATCTTTGGGCCCCTCGATTAGTGAGACTGTGAAATGCATGGCCGTGCTCAAATGAATTGATAGTGTGATCAGTATCATTTGTTTTATCAGTCTACTTAGAGATCGAGTAATCATATGTTTGAACAATATGAGTATGACGCTGACCATGACTTATGTTCAAACTATATATCGTGTGACAAAGGGATTAATGCATGTACTATTATTACGATAGTTGGATTGTACTCATATTAATTGGATAGTCGTAATGCCTTGCTAGAGGCCAATTACGACTGGCTGGTTTAATAGAGATTTAACTGACTGCCAATTAATATGGGTCTATCGGGTCACACACAAGAATGCGTATGGGCTGATATTAATATTATTAATAATATTAATATTAGATATTAATTATTATTCATATTATTAATTTTGTTTTTATGGTTATATATATATATATATATATATATATATATATATATATATATCGGATAATAACAAAAGAATCCATATCTGATATGGATTTTGATTGACATTAACTAACCCGATTAAGACTCGGATTTCGATGTCTATATATGTGTATATATAATGTGTATCTCGTAGAGAGAATACACACAAAAAAATACAGATTTCGGTTTTAGAGAAAACCAGAGTTCTCAGCCGCGCCGTTCAAGAGCTAGCACTGTGGACGGAAGCATTCGTGTGGATACCGGCAGAGGATGTTCGTGTCGTCGCACCTTCTACGTCTGCAGATTTCAAATCTACAGAGGTATGGTTTTTGATTTCTTTCATCGAATTAAACGAATAAGATGGATCCTTGGTAGGAAATCGAAGATCAAGTTTTGTTTTTCGCTGCACATTTTTGCAGTGATCTTGTCGGATTTCCTAACAGAGTTCAGGGGCAAACTCCCCCAACAGCGCCCGTCGTCACCACAACAGCCTCACCCTCAGCCATGGAGTTCACAATTGGCGATCACTCCGACATGCCTGACCTGTGGCCGCCCGCATGCCGAAGAGTGTTGTAGAAAGGTCGGTGCCTGCTTCAACTACGGCAATGTAGGGCACATGCAGAGAGACTGCCCAGAGCCGAAGAGACTGACGGCTGCACCCGCGCCAACGTGAGGAGGGGCCGACCCCAGCCAAATGCTTGAGTGAACGCCATGACGAACACTGTGTCCAAGGCTCGACCAACGTGGTTACAGGTATATTTACGTTTATTTTTGAGTTAAAAACATTTGTATTTTCATAACGTGCATTTGAACACAAAAACCATTAGGTGCAATACTGATCAACATGGTCCTAGCAAATCTGTTATTCGATAGTGGTGCAAGCCACTCGTTTGTCGCTAAGAGGTTTGACAAGAACCTCGAAAGCTGCCCTGAACGACTAGATACTCGTTACCGTGTGCTAGCAGGTGGAGACCAGGTGATTGCCTTTTAATATCTATACAGGAATTGCAGGCTAGAGTTCAAGGACCGCATGTTCGATGCTTCTCTAATACCAATCCAGATGAGTGATTTTGATGTAATCTTGAGAACAGATTGGTTGGCGCGCTATCTTGCTCACATCGACTGTCGAAAGAAACAAGTGGTATTCAAAGACCCGACACAAGGCGAATACACATTTCAGGGGAACACCAAATTAAAGAAGCTACCCAAAATATTTATCTGACTGTAGCACGTGCTCACAAGGCGCTGAGGAAAGGAGACGAAGGATTATTGGTGCATGCTTTAAATGCCGAATCAGAGATGCCATCCCTTGACGATATTCTAGTGGTAAAGGAATATAAAGACATCTTCCCTGATGAACTGCTCGGACTACCAGCGAACAAGGAAATAGAATTCAAAATCAATCTTACACCTGGAGCTGAGCTGAACTTGAAAGCGCCTTAGAGGATGGCACCAGCTGAATTGAAGGAGCTCAAGGAATAATTGCAAGAGCTGTTGGACATAAAGTTCATAAGACCTAGTGTTTCATCTTGGGGAGCACCGGTCTTATTTGTCAAGAAAAAATATGGGAGCATGAGAGTATGCATAGACTATCGTGAGCTCAACAAAATCACGATAAAGAATAAGTATCCGCTACCGAGAATGGACAACCTATTCGACCAGTTAAAGGTAACAATGTTCAGTTCAGCAAATTGTTCATAGTTTAACTATCGACATTGGTGTAATGCGATTATGTACAGGGTGCTAAAGTGTTCACAAAGATTGATCTTCGGTCAAGGTACCACCAACTGAGGATCAAGGCTGATAACATTGCAAAGACGACGTTTCGCATGAGGTATGGACACTACGAGTTTCTTGTGATGCTTTTTAGACTGACGAATGCACTTGCCGTATTCATGGACTTGATGAACACCGTATTCAGAGATCAGTTGGACCAGTTCCTGGTGGTGTTTCTCGATGATATCTTGGTATACTCACCCGATGGAGTGACGCATGTTGAACATCTACGAGAGGTGTTGGAGACTCTGAGGAAGAAAAAGCTATGTACCAAGTTCAGCAAGTGCGAGTTTTGACTCAAGAGTGTGACATTCTTGGGACATGTGATATCAAAGGATGACATTGCAGTAGACCCCAAGAAGATCAAGGCGATCACTGAATGGCCGATCCTGACCAACATCACGGAGGTGAGAAGTTTTATGGGCCTAGCTGGATACTATCGAAAGTTTGTAGAAGGATTCTCGAGGATAACGGTTCCATTAAGTCGCCAAACACAGAAGAAGACCAAGTTCAACTGGACCACTGAATGTGAGAAAAGCTTCACCGAGCTCAAAAGGAGACTGACTAGCACACCGGTATTAGCACAACCCTCCGGTACTGAAGGGTTTATCATATGCAGTGATGCTTCGGAAAATGGTCTAGGTATATGTATCATAATTTGTGAATTGTGACCATATACATATAAACCGTGGCCTAACCCTTTGATTGCAGGATGCGTTTTAATGCAAGAAGAACGAGTTATTGCCTACGCATCAGAGCAATTAAAGCCCTACAAGCAGAATTGTCCCGCTCACGACTTGGAACTTGCCATAGTGGTATTCGCACTGAAGATATGGAGACATTATTTATATGGAGAGAAATGTGAAGTTTTCACCGACCACAAGAGCTTCAAGACTTGTTGACGCAGAAAGAATTAAATATGAGGCAGAGATGATGATTAGAGCTCATCAAAGACTACGATTTGACAATCAACTATCATCCAAAAAAGAGAATAGAGTAGCGGATGCACTGAACCGAAAGTCAAGCCACTCGAGACAGACTCCACTAGAGAGAGAAATAGCAGAATTCGACCTTGATATTGTAGATTCAACGGTGAATATTTTGGCAGCATTGATGATTACTCTGACCTTGATGGATCGATTGAAAGAGGCTCAGAAAGATGAAAAGAATTTGTGCAGCATCTGAGATAGGCATCAAAGGGAACCAGTTTAAGGGTTTCAATTATCCGATGATGGCAATTTATGGCTTTAGGGGCGATTATATGTGCCGAATGATGAAGCATTAAAAAAAGAATTGTTGAAGGAGGCGCATAACACACGTCTATCTATACGTCTGGGGACTACCAAGATGTGTCGAGACTTGGAGAAAAATTATTGGTGGTACAGAATGAAGCGTGAAATTACAAAGTTTGTCGCCTGGTGTTTGGTTTGTCAACAATTTAAAGCTGAACATCAATGCCCTAGAGGATACTTACAACATTTAGAGATTGTGGAGTGGAAATGAGAGCACATTACGATGGTTTTATGGTAGGAGTACCTAAGACAAGAAATGGCAATGATGTAATTTGGATGATCGTATGCCGTTTGACAAAGTCTGCACACTTCATACAAGTATCGAGTGAAGCGACGATGGAGAAGTTAGTGAATCTACATTTTGATAACATCATCAGTCTACATGGAGTTCCAGTAAGTATTGTGTCAGACAGAGATCCTAGATTTACATATCGATTTTGGACAACATATAAGAGAGTCATGGGGACCGAGTTAAGATTTTGCACCGCGTTTCATCCCCAAACAGATGGACAGTCAAAAAGAACTATACAGACTCTTGAGGACATGGTAAGAGCTTGCGCATTGAACTTCAAAGGGAATTGAGACAGTATGGTGAAGTTAATGGAGTTCTTGTACAATAATGGTCATCATACTGCGATTGGTATGGCGCGCTTTGAAGCTTTGTATAGAAGGAAATGTCGATCATCGTTATATTGGGACGAAATTGGGGAGAAGACAATTATTAGACCCGAGTTGGTGGAGCAAACCCTTGATAAGGTCAACATTATTCGAGATACATGTTAAAGAATAAATTGTTTTGATGATGAAAAGATGTTTTAAATAAGTTAAATTAGTGTTTGAAACTTGATGCAAGATGAGACAAATACATTATCTCAAAAATGGGTGAGATTGGAATGCTACTGGAGAACATCGATCTCTCAGGCTGAAGACATCGATCGATCGATGTCACTTCAGCCTCTGACATCGATCGATCGATGTCAGCAGGATAAAAGCTTGAAGGCTACTGGAGAACATCGATCTCTCAGGCTGAAGACATCGATCGATCGATGTCACTTCAGCCTCTGACATCGATCGATCGATGTCAGCAGGATAAAAACTTGAAGGCTACTGGAGAACATCGATCTCTCAGGCTGAAGACATCGATCGATCGATGTCACTTTAGCCTCTGACATCGATCGATCGATGTCAACAGAACAAAAACTGGAATGCTTCTGGAAGACATCGATCTCTCACCCCATGCACTTCGATCGATCGATGTCCCCCAGAATTCAAATTTTCTGAACGTTAGAACAAAATCCAAGACAGATTTTTGAGGTTTTCTCTTTCCAATCTTCTTCAAACTTCTTGTGGACTTTAACCCAACCTATTACATGCTTCCTTGACTATTGTATACATGTCTAAGATTCTCTAGGGTGGCTATCCAAGATCAAATCACTCCATAGGGTGGCTAGAGACTTTTTGGGCATTATCTTGACATTTTTGAAGATAAAGACTTGGTGGAGAGCCTCAAAAACGTGGTGAACTTCATCTATAAATAGAGGAGGCTTGGATGAAGCAATTACACACTTTCAACATCATCTAGCTTCATTTTCCATTGTTGTATATTTCTCTCATACTTGTAAATTTGTTTAAAGCTTGTCTAGCTTTTCTTTGATCTTTATTATTGTACATTGAGAGAAAGAGAGTCAAGCACAAGAGGAACCATAAATATTTGATCTCTTGCTTGTGCTTAGACTTGTGAGAAAGTGTGAACCTTACTATATTTCTTCAACCCACTGTGAGAAGTTCTTGAGGGAACTTTTGTTGAAGTTGTGAGGAAGCAAGAAGTTGTTCTTGCTAAGAGCCAAACACTCTATTCACCCCCCTCTAGAGTGTATTTCGGACCTAACAATTGGTATCAGAGCCTAACCTTGATTGCTTGGCCTATCTTTGCAAGTTAGTCAAGGTTAAAGATCATGCCAATGACAACCTCAACCTCAACCTCAACCTCTTCATCTCCTAAGCCTACTGTACTATTTTCCGGATCAAACACTAAAGCACCTATGTTTGATGCCCAAAATTATTCCTTGTGGAAATTTCGAATGATCAATCACTTGAAAGGCTGTGGATTTGATATATGGAGAGCCGTTGTCAAAGGAATTGAAGTTCCTATGATTACCAACTCAAAAGGAGAATCAATATTCAAAGATGAGGATGACTACACCGATGAAGAAAAGATAAGATTTGCCATTAATGGCAAAGCATTTGATATTCTCTCAAGTGCTCTCACCACAACCGAGCTTATAAGACTTCAAGGTCTTGAAACAGCTCATGAGGCATGGAAAAGGCTTGAAATGATACATGAAGGAACTGAGCAAGTAAGAATGGCCAAACAACTTATGCTCATGAAGGAGTATGAGATGTTTGGAATGAAAAGCGGTGAGAAGATTGAGGAGACAATTGATCGATTCACACGAATAGTGAATCAACTCTCCATGGTGGACAAGAAAATCTCAAATGAAGACCTTGTCTCAAAACTCCTCAACTCTTTGCCAAGAGAATGGACACCCAATGTCACCGCCATCACTGAATCAAAGAATCTCAAAACTCTTACCCTTGATGAACTATCCGGTAATCTTCTTACTCATGAAATTCTTATTGATGAACAAAATAGGATGAACCCTATCAAGCCCACACAAACATCACACAAAGGATTGGTGGTAGAGTCCGATGACTCGGATGAGGAAGTTGCCCTTCTAGTAAGAAAATTTAGAAGAATGACAACTAGAAACAAAGCACAAGCAAGAAAGTTTTTCAAAAGACCATCTAAAGAAAAGGAAGCAAGTGAAAATTGCTATAGATGTGGTCGACCCGGTCATTTCATTGCTGATTGCCACGTAAAAGAGCCGCAAAAGCAAGAGAGGAAGGTCTTTCCTCAAAAGAAGAAAGCCCTCAATGCGGAGGTAACCACGTGGGATGATCTCCTTTCGGAATCAGAAGGAGAAGAGAGTGAAGATCAAGGTGTTGGACTTGTTGCAATGGTTGATAATCCAAAGATTCAACATACCTGTCTTATGGCAATTGAAGATGATCTTGAGGTAAATTCTAACCCTTCAAATTTGCATGATGAAATAGGAGATTTGCAAGATGACTTTGAAAAATTGAATCTAAAATATAAACATTTGAAGAAAGAGTTCAAGAAATGCATCTTAGAAAATAAGAGCTTACATGACAAGAATATTTTGATGTTTCAAGAGCATGATATCATACTCACCGTGTATAAAACCGTAGCTCTTGAAAATGTAGAAATTAGAAAAGAATGTGAGAAACTAAAGTTAGACTTACAAAGACTAACAAATGGTAAAAACAATTTAGACATACTACTTGGAAATCAAAGAATTGGAAATGATAAATCCGGTTTAGGATTTAATTCATCATCTTCTTCTATTAAACCTAAGTCCTTAAAGAAAAAGGAAAATAATAGAAAAACACAACGAAATTCATCATCCTCTAAACCAAAGCATGTACCCACTTGTTTTCATTGCAACAAACTAGGACATGTGAAGAAAGCGTGTAGAGATAGATTTGCAAGCACATATGTTTGGAAACCTAAGGGTCGACAAACTAACCTTAAAGGACCCAACCATCAAAAGGTACCAATGCATACATCATTTGGTTTTGTAGGCTCTCAAGATAAATGGAGTAGCCAAAGAAGAAGGAACCAAATGGCTTATGGACAGCGGATGTTCAACGCACATGACCGGAGACAAAACATTGTTCACCAAGCTCAAGCTCCAAGATGGTGGAACGGTGCATTTTGGCAATGGAAAAGCCAAAATCCTTGGACATGGAGAAATTGGTAACTCATCTTTTACTATTAATAATGTATTATATGTAGAAGGGCTTAAGTATAATTTGATAAGTGTGAGCCAACTATGTGATGCTAATTTTCAAATTGAATTTGTGAAAAGAAAATGTGTTGTGAAAAAGAACGATAAGATTGTTTTTGAGGCTATACGTAAAAATGATGTTTACAAATTTAGCACACATGATTTGATATCACAAAATGTTTCTTGCCTAGTTGCCAAAAATGATTTGACTCAACTATGGCATAGACGACTTGGACATATTAGTTTTAAAAACTTCAAAGAGATTTGCAAAAATGAAAAAGTCCAAGGTCTTCCAAAATTAAATTTCGAAAACCACGGCTTATGCGACACTTGTCAAAAGGCAAAGCTTGTTAAAACAAGCTTCAAACCCAAAAGTGAAATCTCCACCACCAAACCCCTACAATTGCTTCATATGGATTTGTATGGGGATATTGGTACGACAAGTCTAAGTGGAAAACATTACACCTTTGTGGTGGTAGATGACTTCTTTAGGTACACTTGGGTAATGTTCTTAGCTAAAAAGAATGATGCATGTCAAGAATTTATAAAGCTTTGTAAGAGATTAGAAAATCAAAAAGAAGACACAATTAAGGAAATTAGAAGTGATAGAGGTGGTGAGTTTGATGGATAATTTCAAGAATTTTGTGTATCCAAGGGGTATGGACACAATTTCTCAGCTCCAAGAACTCATCAACAAAATGGTGTTGCGGAAAGGAAGAATAGAACACTTCAAGAAATGAGTAGAGCCATGCTAAACGAATTTGAGTTACCCAAATATTTTTGGGCTGAAGCGGTAAATACCGCTTCTCATGTGATCAATAGAGTTTATTTGAGACCTTTTCTCAAAAAGACTCCTTATGAGCTTTGGAAAGGTAGAGTACCAAATATTGGTTATTTCAAGGTTTTTGGTTGTAAGTGCTTTATACTTAACACCAAAGATAACTTGGATACACTCGACTTCAAAGCGGATGAAGGAATCTTTATGGGATATGCTCAAAATAGCAAGGCATTTAGAGTATATAATAAAAGAAGCATGAAAGTTGAAGAATCAATTTATGTCAAATTTAGTGAACTCAATGAGGACAAATCAAACATTAATGATGACGATGATGATGATGAAATAATTGAAGTAAGCCATATAGATAAATTTGATAATCCAAAAGGTAATATTGTTATTGACCTTAGGATTGATCCACTTGAACCTAAGGATGAAAATGAAGAAGTAGGAGGAGATACCTCAAATTTACCAGATTCATATAAGTATAGGAAAGATCACCCTAAAGAGTTGATATTAGGTGAAACTAGCCAAGGCATAATGACTAGGAGAAAATTCAATGAAAATGCATTCATTTCACAAGTTGAGCCTAAAAACATAAAGGAGGCAATAAATGATGAAGATTGGGTATTGGCTATGCAAGAAGAATTAAATCAATTTGGAAGAAGTGATGTTTGGGAATTGGTTGCTAAACCTAGTGATCATCCCGTAATTGGCACTAAATGGGTATTTAGAAATAAAATAGATGATAAAAGAAACATCACTAAAAACAAAGCTAGATTAGTAGCCCAAGGCTATAGGCAAGAGGAAGGCATAGACTATGATGAAACTTTTGCCTCCGTAGCTAGGTTAGAAGCTATTAGGATGCTATTAGCATATGCATGCTATAAGGATTTCAAAATATATCAAATGGATGTGAAATCTGCATTCTTGAATGGAATAATTCAAGAAGAGGTCTATGTAGCTCAACCTCCTGGGTTTGAAAATCATGATTATCCAAATCATGTTTTTAAACTCAAAAAGGCCCTTTATGGACTTAAACAAGCTCCTAGGGCTTGGTATGATAGGTTAAGTAACTTCCTACTTGAGAACGAGTTTTCAAGAGGAAAAGTTGACACTACTCTTTTTATTAAAGAACAAGGAAACCATCAATTGCTTGTTCAAATTTATGTGGATGATATTATATTTGGTGCTACTAATGATTCTCTTTGTGAGCATTTTGCAAAATTGATGGAAGGAGAATTTGAAATGAGCATGATGGGTGAACTCAACTACTTTCTTGGTCTACAAATCAAGCAAACTCAAGATGGAGTGTACATATCTCAAACAAAGTACACAAAGGATTTGCTCAAGAAGTACAAATTCGAGGATGGAAGAAGTGTGAGCACTCCGATGAGCACAAGTACAAAGCTTGACAAAGACGAAAAAGGAAAGCCGGTTGAGGTAACAAAATATAGGGGTATGATTGGTAGTTTACTCTATTTAACCGCTAGTAGGCCGGATATTTTGCATGATGTGTGCCTATGTGCTAGATTTCAAAGTATGCCTAAGGAATCACATTTAGTTGCTGTTAAACGTATCTTTAGGTATTTAAAAGGAACCTTGAACTTTGGATTGTTTTATCCCAAAAATGGTTGTTTTGATCTAAGAGGATATAGTGACTCCGACTATGCCGGAAATCTTGTTGATAGGAAAAGCACCTCCGGAACATGTCAATTTCTTGGAGATTGCTTAGTTTCTTGGTTCTGCAAAAAAAACAAAATAGTGTGTCATTTTCTACGGCGGAATCCGAATATGTGTCGGCCGCTTCGTGTTGTGCACAACTACTTTGGATGATCAACACCTTGAACGATTACAATGTTAAGTTTGATAAAGTTCCCATCCTATGTGACAACACATCAGCCATAAGTATAGTACAAAACCCGGTTCATCATAGTAGGACAAAACACATTGAAGTAAGGCATCACTTCATAAGAGATTGCATCCAAAAAGGATTGGTATGCGTTGAATTCGTTCCAACAAATGACCAACTAGCGGATATCTTCACTAAATCCCTTCCAACTGAGACATTCGAATCAATTAGGACTAGATTAGGAATGATAAACAACGTTTAAAGGGTTAAAAATGACAAATATGCAAATTTCTGCATACATCGATCGATCTATGTGGAAGTCTCAGAGACTGATGTCTCTTAAGACATCGATCGATCGATGTATAGGACATCGATCGATCGAAGTCCCAGACATCGATCGATCGATGTCAGCGGGACAAGGTCTATTAAAACCATTTCTAAACATCGAACCCTAACTACTCTCAGGCGAAAAACACCCACTTCGTCCCTCAAAACTGCAAAATCCTTGCTCAAGCCTCATTTTTCTCTTCAATACTATCTAAATCCACATATATTCCTCATATTCCATCACTCTATTCAAAAATTTCGTGACCTAATCCTCTCATGGCCCCAAGAACGAAAAATCATCCCAAGAGGAAGAGAACATATCAAGGAGGAAATCAACCACATGTTCCAACGGGCTCTAGAACAGCAGGACTAAGGAAGCAACCAGAACCATCCCAAGAAAATCTGCTCCGTGAGGTTAGAGAAAGTCTTGTTATTCAAAATTTCCCTTGGCTTAAATCTGGAGAATATGAGAATGCAATGGCTGCACCCCTAGGTTCTGGTATATCCACTCATATATCTATTAAAGCTCAATTATTATTTGAAGAATGGGAAAGTAGCAAGAGGTCTACTATTCCATTGAAACTGCTCAAAATTGAGGACATTTTGAGTAGTGAAGAATTGAAACCAATCATTGATTGGTTGTATGCACAAAAATGGATGTTTCTTTGATATTCTTCTGAGATGGGTTCTATGTCTACTCGTTATACACGCATGTTCTATGCAAATCTTTGGATTGACTATCTCAATGGAAAGCCGTTTTCTCTAAATTCGGTGATCGATGGTCAAGTAGTCTCATTTCACACCAAACAAATTAATGAAATACTTGGTGCACCTGACGAGGGAGTCCAAGATTTCCATCCTTGGAAGTGGGACTATTACAAGTACCAAGTGACCGAGGACGAAGTCAAAACCATTCTTGGATTCCACCCCACGAAAAACACAAATAACATGCCTTTAGTTTATCGAGTTTTGCTTGCTATAGTTACTTTCTGTATAAATGGAAAATCAGCAAAACTTCCGAGCAACCTAGACTTTTACATCACCTACCGCATAGCCATGAGAGAGCAAGTAAACTTTGGTGAGGTCTTCTTTGAAAATGTGTTGGAGGCAGTTACCAAGAAATCAAAGGCACTTCCTTACAGCAATTTGATATATAGATTGCTGAGAAAAGCTGATTTAGTGCTGGATGACGAATACGAAGAGGACGTTACGAATAAGGATTATTATACAAAGTTTAATATCCGGCAAATTCTTAAGTCAAGAAAGGAAGCGCAACGACGGGGTGGTCCTCAAGACCCTGAGGAAGATGAAGCTGAGAATGAGCCGGTACTGCCAACACACCCCACTGAGCCAACCGTTGCACCCCAACCTAACCCTCAAAGTCCTACCTCCCGAATAGACAAAGGAAAAGCTCCAATGGAGGAAGACAGTGACTCCGGGGATGAATTCAATGCAGAGGCTGAGATTAATGATTTACATCGTTATCTCGATCAATGGGGGGAAGACCTAACAAAAGAGGCTGTTCGAATAGGTGATCTGGAAAAAGAGTATAAGACACACCAGGACTGTTTTAAAACGTTAGAAACAAAGGTGGACAATCAAGTTACAACACTGCAAACAGGGCTGAACGTGCACAGGACCAAGTATCAAAAGTTGAATACAAAGCTCAAAGCGGTTCTCTCCGGATTGTGTTTTTCCTCCGATGAGGAATAATCCTTTATGATTCCCCATTCCCTTGTAGTTATGCATAGCTTTACAAGTTTGAGTTTATTCCTTATCTCAAAACTTGACATTTCTTAATGGTATTTACCTTTTATTTTCTCTCTTATGTTTTGATGCTTTCAAAAAGGGGGAGAAGTATTTGGAATTGTTGGCATGATTAGGGCTTTAGCATGTTTGGGCGTTGGATTTTGGCATGCTAGTTGATAGTTCGATATAGTTGATGGTTTGACATAGTTGTGGCATGGTTTGAGTTGGCTTAGTGAGTTAGCTATATTATCTTAAATTGGTAGTATGCATAACATGTTTGATTTAAGAAGTTGGTTTTGGCATGACATAGCATGAAGTTTAATATGTGAAACTTGATGCATAGATTGAGGGGGAGCGTTGATAAATTGCATGTTTTGATGTATTTATATATTGAGGGAGCATGAACAAAGGGGGAGTTGTAAAATATCAAGTTTTAGTTAGAAATGCATTATGTAAAAACATTTTTTGAATTATGGTTTTGAAATCATCAAAAAGGGGGAGATTGTTAAAGAATAAATGTTTTGATGATGAAAAGATTTTTTAAATAAGTTAAATTAGTGTTTGAAACTTGATGCAAGATGAGACAAATACATTATCTCAAAAACGGGTGAGATTGGAATGCTACTGGAGAACATCGATCTCTCAGGCTGAAGACATCGATCGATCGATGTCACTTCAGCCTCTGACATCGATCGATCGATGTCAGCAGGATAAAAGCTTGAAGGCTACTGGAGAACATCGATCTCTCAGGCTGAAGACATCGATCGATCGATGTCACTTCAGCCTCTGACATCAATCGATCGATGTCAGCAGGATAAAAACTTGAAGGCTACTGGAGAACATCGATTCTCAGGCTGAAGACATCGATCGATCGATGTCACTTCAGCCTCTGACATCGATCGATCGATGTCAGCAGAACAAAAACTGGAATGCTTCTGGAAGACATCGATCTCTCACCCCAGGCACTTCGATCGATCGATGTTCCCCAGAATTCAAATTTTCTGAACGTTAGAACAAAATCCAAGACAGATTTTTGAGGTTTTCTCTTTCCAATCTTCTTCAAACTTCTTGTGGACTTTAACCCAACCTATTACATGCTTCCTTGACTATTGTATACATGTCTAAGATTCTCTAGGGTGGCTATCCAAGATCAAATCACTCCATAGGGTGGCTAGAGACTTTTTGGGCATTATCTTGACATTTTTGAAGATGAAGACTTGGTGGAGAGCCTCAAAAACATGGTGAACTTCATCTATAAATAGAGGAGGCTTGGATGAAGCAATTACACGCTTTCAACATCATCTAGCTTCATTTTCCATTGTTGTATATTTCTCTCATACTTGTAAATTTATTTAAAGCTTGTCTAGCTTTTCTTTGATCTTCATTATTGTACATTGAGAGAAAGAGAGTCAAGCACAAGAGGAACCATAAATATTTGATCTCTTGCTTGTGCTTAGACTTGTGAGAAAGTGTGAACCTTACTATATTTCTTCAACCCACTGTGAGAAGTTCTTGAGAGAACTTTTGTTGAAGTTGTGAGGAAGCAAGAAGTTGTTCTTGCTAAGAGCTGTAGTTGCACAAGTGTGTTTTGTGCAAGAAGTTGCTGTTGTTATAGCTTAAACTAAAGTGTTAGTGTAAGTGTTGCTGTGGTTGTTCTTATTGTTCATAATAAGAAAAGTAGTTGTTGAAAATCCACTTTGGAAACAAAGTGGTAGTGGAGTAGAATCATTTACGATTCGAACCACTCTATATCCGGTGTACTCATTCACTACTTCTCATCTCCCATTCTTGCTCTGATTTTAAATATCTTTTTGAGTTGAGCAAACGAGAAAATTCCGCAAAAGAGCCAAACACTCTATTCACCCCCCTCTAGAGTGTATTTCAGACCTAACAATACACTCAAGATAGCTCAGGATCACAAGAAGAGTTAGACAGATTCCAAAAGGAGACCGTTGGAGTTCGCCATGGGAGAAAAGGTGTATTTGAGAGTTTCCCCAACAAAAGGTGTGATGCGATTCGGTGAAAAAGGTAAATTAAGTCCGAGGTACATTGGACCGTATAAGGTGCTTGAGAGAGTTTTGTAGGCTCTGCAAGGCACCACTAGAAAGGGGGGTTGAATAGTGGGTGCGGAAAATGTGGTTTTTAAAATTTGTTTAAAACCAAAAACCCAACTTCTGAAAACAGTTTCTGTTTTCAGGACCAGTTTTAAAACGTTTTGAAAACTAAGTTGTAGGCCTTCAAAAATTTTGAAATTTGGAGAGAACTTAGACTCAGATTTTATGAGTATATCCTAAAATTTTCAGAGTTAAATTGAACCTCTAACCCCTTGAAATTTCGTTGGTGGTCAGATTGCGCAAATCTGCCAGAACCGATACACTGATTTGAAAAATTAATTCCTATTTGTACACAACTCCAAATGCTCTGAAAATTTAACCACTAACCCCTTATATGTTATATTTAAACGGGTTGAAACAGTTTTGAAAAATGCTTTTGGGAAGTTAGTCAAATACGATCAAAGTCTCAACCTTTGCAAGCCTGAAAATCAGACTGCACTAGTCTCAGAACTTTGGCCGTTTGAATGACTTATACTTGTCCAAAAAGGTTGAAACTTACGCCAAAAGAACCCTAGAACGTGTGGTTATATTTTCTGAAAGTTTCGTGATTTTTGAAATTCGTTTACTATTTTTACGAACGTGATTAAAAACAGTAAACAGTGCTGAAACAGAAAATCAGTGCTGAAAGTAAATGACACCAAGAATTTTATACTGGTTCGGTTATCAACAACCTACTCCAGTCTTCAAGGAACACCTTCCTTGGTTCACACTAATAACACAAATCAAAAACACCTTACCACAGGGTTGATGGAGTTACACACCAACTCCAACCCTTTACAAACCTTGTATGTTCAATACAATGTGCACGAACACCACCACCTCGCAAGAATGAAGATTGATCACACCTTGATCAATCTTTTACAAAGATATATGAATGGTGGTTTATCTCAAGCCTATTCAAGATTGAAAGATATGAAAAACAATAGGCTTTACAAGAAGAGAGAAAGAAAGAGAATGTAGAAGAAGAAGGCTAAAACACTTTTGATCTTTGAATTTGCAACTCTTGTTCTTGTTCTTGTTTTGCTCTTCTTCCTTCCTTTTTAACATGTAATGGCCGACCCCTATTGCTCTTCCCCCTCTTGAAAATTGTCTTCTAATTCCTGGGAGAATGTAAGACATCATTGTGACATGGTCTTGCTTACTTGTCACCTTCTCATTGGATGATCACTTAAGCTTTGCTTACTTGGCACTTTATGATTGGTTGAATGTTGTCATCATTTGATGACTAGGAAAATCTGAGAATTCCACTAAAAACATGTGCCAAAATCATCATAAAACCATTACCATAACTTCCAAGATCATCACATAAATTAAGCAAGATAATTTCTCCACAAAATAGGTACAAAAATCGGTCATTAACATCCTTGCACATGCTGAAATTTCAGCATGTGTTACATTCACTCTTTGTTCAAAATATTGCCTATTTTGTATTGTTTTAATTCAAGACTTCAATCAATATTTAGTATACAATATTCTCATCATGTATGGAATAAAAGTTAGACACCAATGTGGACTAAATTTCAGCCACTATACATTACACACATGCTGAAATTTTCAGCATGTGTGATATTAAAAATATCACCATTTTAATTTCATAATTAATTCAAAACATTACCATAAAATCCTCAATTAATCCTCATGATTCAAGATAGTAAAATATGGCATTTCCTAGTGCTAAAAATCGGCCATAATACAACACACATGCTGAATTTTCAGCATGTGTCATATATGTGATATAGTTTGAAATGTTACCTTTTGTAGCTCCTTCCTTTATGTCACCAACTTTGTTTAATTGATTCTTGACCAATCAATATGCCAACAAGGCTCCAAATAAGCTCCATCTTGGCTGTTCTAGGCGTTGGTAATATGTTTGGCATGTGCTGAATATTATTTTTGCTAACTTTGTAAAATAGTGCACATTTAATAATACACACATGTAATATTCCAATCAGCCCTTAATTTAATTTTCTAGAACACTTTAAGATGTATATCATATGTAAAAAGTGTCTAGATACGTGTCACATGATGTACAAGAAAAACGTTCCATGTTATGTGCGTAGAAAACCGAATTTTCGATATTTATCGATTACCCGATTTTTCTCTAATTTAAATTCCAACTTTTGCACATGTTATATATATATATATATATATATATATATATATATATATATATTATGTTATACATAATATATACTTTAAATCTCAGCACTTGGCTGGTCTAAAGTGGTACCATTAACATGTGACAAAATTAAACTTGGAATCTTCATATTTTGGTCTTAATGTGGGGTGATTTGTGTGTGCCAACATGGAAAGTATTTTTGGCTGAATTTTCTGTCATGTGCACGAAATTTTCATCCATTTTTGAAGTATAGGAGCTGGCCATTTATTTATGGCAAGTACGTGACACGTTGGCGAAGTTTCGGTATTCGCCCGATACGACAATTTTTGGTTTAGAACCTTTTATCGTGTCGTATTTAATTTGTCATCACCATATCTTATATCATATGATATAAGACCTGAATATACTCATAAATATAAGTTAAGTATAGTGGTGTGACGTTAACGTACGTACGTAAGATATATAACGTGTCGGTAGTACGTTGGAATACATGTGTATGTGCCTTTTTCAAAAAATCTGAAAATATATATATTTATATATGTATAGGCGTGTATATATATTAATGAGGGGAGGAGGAGAAAACTTTCCTTCCTTAGCCTTGTTGCCTTTGTGCCTTTTCCAAATGTGGCTTCCTTTAATGAACTACTTAGTTTAATAAACTAAGTACTTCACTTAATGAACTAGTTTAGTTCATTAATAGTGGCACCTGAAAATAGTATAAACACAACAAATGTTTGCCATATGATGTAAGCTTTAACGCTTCATGGCTCGTTAGTCCGACAACATTATATATAAGCTAAATAAGGCAAGTACTAAGCAATATCATGCACACGTTTGTTTATATCATGCACGTTTTCTCTTATGCTCGTTTTTGTGCACATTTAAATCATGTATTTGAAAATCACTCAAACCCCTTTTTCTCTACAAGTTTGGCCTATCGGCTAGCGCTGTCTCTAGCGTTGTCGCAAGTGCACAATATTTTCCACGTGTCAAAGTTGATACGCTAAGTGTCTGACCCAAGCCATATATTGGAAGCTCGACCATTGAAAGTAAGAAGCAACGCGACTTACGAGGAGACGCCGGTTTGTATTGTTGATTGTAAGGAACAAGTTCTGAGGAGGCGAGTAATTCCATATGTGAAAGTGCAGTGGTTGAATCACACGAAACGAGAAGCAACTTGGGAGCTCGAGGAGGAGATCGAAAGAAGTACCCGCAGCTATTTGACTAGGTACGTAAGTTTCAAGGAAGAAACTTTTTGTAAAGGGAGAGGAATGTTATAACCATCTCTTTTATTTTATATATATATATATATATATATAATATTATATATATATATAATATTATATGTATGTATGCACGACTGCAACGGAAAAGAAAAAAAATAAAGCCTACAACTAATCCTAGTTAGACTATGAAAAGAAAAAAGATAGAGTTACACTAATAAGGAAGTATTCTAAGCAACCTATGAATATACATATTTATCTAATTAAGCTATATCTATATATACACCACATATCACACAAAATCAACCCTACACCTATTCTCCCAAAATCGACCAGCCACCATCCTCCATAGCACCATTCGGCCGCCACCCCTATGAAGCAAGAAGGAGCAATTTTTGTTTTTTTATCCTGATTCTTCGTATGTATCGTTTAATCAAGACTAAAGACAAGTAATCTTGCTATATTTGCTATGATTTTGTCAACTTATGATGTTATTTTTGTATTAAATCGGATCATGCATGTCTATTTGTGTTTTGCATAGATTGTTAATTATACATATGTATTTGTTAAAATCATGTATTGGATGTGTGTATATGTATAAAGATTGCATAATCTTAGTGTTTTTGGGCCATGTATGGCCGCGAGATTGAGGGTAGGGGCAGCGACCATGATATAAATATATATACATGTTTGTGATGCATGATACATAGTAGAATCGCATGTTAATTACGTGATGAAATTCATGATATTTGGATTCGTTTTTGTGCAAAATTGTGTGTGTTGGCCGAATATATGAGGCTAGACAAAGATGGTGATTCTGAGCTGAATAAAGATGGAAAATCGTAAATTGAATCGTACGTTTATCAAAATAATCGAATTTAGTTTTTTGTCGCTAGAAGAGGGGAAAATCATTTTTGGAAAATGGAAATTTGTGTGATTTGAAGGCAGAATATGGTAAAATAAGGAGAGGAGAATTTTGGTGATCGGAGGTATGGGGGATGGGGTGGCGCATGAGCCACACGTGCTGGCTAAAAGCGGCATGTGGCTGCGGTTCAGGCCGCGCGTGTGGTGCATCCCTGCTCCATTTTCTATGATTTTTACGGCAGTGTGTTAAGTGTGAATCGTGCTAGGTGTCTATGGGGTTAGATGCGAGAAAAAGTCAGCGGTGCAAAATTGAGGGTTGAGGCCGAGAGAGTAGTGCGCGCGAGAGAGAAATTATGGCTTTATGGGGGAATTAGGGGCTGGACCGAGGGAGCTAAGGGGGTGGAGTACTAGGCTGAGGGCAGTAGGGGAGACCGTGAGGTTAGGGGGTTAGAGGTGAGGTGAGTTGGGTAGTGGGTAGGGGAAAAAGTGGGTCGAGGGTGATACGCGTAAGTATATGTGCGTATATGCAAGTGTATAGGCGCGTGCATATACGTGGATATACTTATACATAGGTGATAATCAGATAAAGTGTTGAAAAGTTAAATCAGATTTGAAATGAAAAAATAAACGAGAATCGTATCGATAAATGAAAATTGTTTTTGAAATTGCATATTTTGAAGTCACCCGTACAAAGGAAATATATTGCGAAGTTGGTTTGGTTTCGAACAAACGACATATGACTATGAGAGGAAATATACCGCTTGAACAAATATGACCGCCAATTGGACCGTCCAGGCACATATGACTATGAGGAGATAGGCCGCCTGGACACATACGATTATTGGGGAACCAAGTCCGTAAATCTTGCAATATAAGTCACTTGTAAGGTAAGAGCCATGACCATTGCATTGCATAGGTGAGAAATGGATATCGAATATGGATATCGAAAGGGATATCAGATATGTATATCGGAAAAGGAAATTGAAAGTGAAAATGGAAAATGAAACGAAAATTGTTATCGTATCGTTGCTTTCATTGTTTTAAAAAGTTGCATCACAGATTTTTGATTGTACTAGCACTTGTGTGCGATGACTAATTGCGTGTGTTTTAGTTGCTTGATTGATCAGAAGGGTAAAAAGGTAACTTTATTTGCAAAGAGAAGCATGCTATTTTAAATGCCGTGATTTATTTATTTTATTTACACTTGCTTCTCCGTGTATGATCACATGATAAATATAATCAGTTACTTGCTGGGCGACGTGTCGCTCATACTACACTTCCTCATTTTTTTGTAGATCCCCAGGATTATGAGTTAGTCTATGTTGAGGATGACCAGGAGTGGGGTTTTTGATGCGCGAGGCTATATGATGAGATTTCAAGGATTAAGTTGTGACGTTTTATAGATTTGTTTTGATACTTTTGAGACTTAGTATTTCCAATTTTTCCGTTACGATTTTGTATTACATTGATTTTTTTAGACATTTATATTTTGTAGAGTAATCGACACTCGAATTAGGAGAGAAACGTAGGTTACAGTGAACCAATTTTGTTTTATGCCAGGAAGGTCAACTACGGAAGCAATACACATTCTCGTATGATAGTGTGCCACATAACCTGATATGTGATAGTCTGGATGCAAGAGGGATCAGTATGAAGTATATAGACATAATTAGAGATATATATGCTAGGACAAAAACAACCGTTCGCATGTTTGTGGGGAATACAGACTTCTTTCCAGTGGAGGTCGGTCTCCATCAAGGGTCTGCGTTAAGCCCATTTCTTTTTGCAGTTGTCCTTGACGAGTTGTCAAAGCCGATACAGGAGCCAGTGCCGTGGTGTATGCTTTTTGCTGACGATATTATATTAGTTGCAGAAAAGAGACATACACTGAGTATGAGACTAGATCAGTGGAGAGGTGTTTTAGAGAGAAAATGCTTAAAGATTAGCCGTTCTAAGACCGAGTATCTGCACTGCGACTTCAGCGGCATAGCAGACAGTGAGGATAGCCAGCTCACCATCGATGGTCAAGTGGTACCACAGGTAAGTAAGTTTAATTACCTAGGATCATTTGTGTAGCAGAATGGCGACATAGATAATGATGTAGCACATCGAGTTCAAGCAGGCTGGTGTAGATGGAGGGCAGCCTCAGGGGTGCTGTGTGACAAAAATTTTCCAACTAAACTAAAAGAAAAATTTTATAGGGTGGCAGTGCGACTGGCAATGCTATATGGGACAGACTGCTGGGCCATCAAGAGGTCACAATTACAGAATATGGAAGTGGCAGAGATGAAGATGTTAAGATGGATGTGTGGGCATACAAGGCTAGACTGAATCAGAAATGAAGTGTTTCAAGAAAGGTTAGGCGTGGCTAGTATAGCAGATAAGATAAGGGAGGGCAGAATGAGATGGTTTGTGCATGTCAAGCAGAGACAAACAATGGCGTCGGTCAGAGCAATTGAAAGTCTCATTGTAAAGGGGAACATGAGTAAAGGCAGACTCAAACTGACTTGGGATGAGCATAAGACATGACCTACTAGATTTGCACCTCTCTGAGGACATGGTCCAGGATAAGAGTTCATGGAGACATAAGATTAAGGTTAACGAGGTATATGTCATATACAGGGACACTTTAGAGTATATTTAGGGACATAGATAGGCGTAGACACTATCTATACTTTATGTTGACTTTCCACTTGGTTGCGTATGTTATACCATTGTTTTTGTTGGAAAAGTACTTAAAAGTACTTTAAATCTTGTGATCCAACCTTGTATAATGTTATATGTCAATTGATAGGAGATTGGATGAAGTTTGGAGTGTTTTATGAACAATAGAAGGAAATGGGAGCGTTCCGACACTTTAAGCGCTTAATGTAGGCGTTCGAAGTGTTCTGGAACACTTCCAGAACACTTGAAGCGCCTCATGTAGGCGTTCGAAGTGTTTGGGAACACTTCCAGAACACTTCGAACGCCTTGTATAGGCGTTCAATGTCACATGAAGCACCTGATGTCATTTTATACAGTCGTTCAATGTCATTTTGTACAGTCGTTCGATGTCATTTTGTAGAGTCGTTCGAAGTGACATAAGGCGCCTAAAGTGTCCGTCTGTTCATAAAAGATGCAACTCTTGCACCATATGACATCTCCTTTCAATTAGAATGATAACCAACGATTACCAACCAACTTGGAGGTTAAATTCTCTGCAGAAAGGTGTCTTTAAGGTGTTGATTAACTACTTGAAGCCTATATAAAGAAGGCTTTGACATGTTAAAGATAGAGATGGAAAAAACACTTGAAGATGATGAAACCTTAGAGAATTTCTGCAAGAAATTTATCCTCTTCTTCTTCTCTTCTTTCCTCTAACAACAATCACTTCTACGGGCAAGTTCAAACTTTCTCTTGGAGAGCAACCAAAAGGAAGTAAGTCATTATATGCTGGGAAGCATTTGTCTGAAGTTCACCTTGCTCAATGGTGAAGGCAAAATTGCTTTAAGTTCAGAGACATCTTGAGTCTCGTCTCGGCTTTATTCTTCTATTGGTCTTTCTGTCAAGCATCATAATATTGTTGGTTTCTTCATTCCACCATCTTTGACTATCACATTGTTGTTGGTTGCATATGTTTATTGCCACCAAGTTCAATCGTATTCTTCAAATACAAGACCCCCTTTGTATGATGTTCTTAGTCATTTTATTGAACATCAAATTCATGTGATAAAGTGATTTGATTTGAATATCTCTTGCTCATTTTTGGTACCATATCGAGCCAAATTTTCCAACAGTTTTACATTATATGTACATATACACGTGATGTGTATTTTAATATCGAAAGTCCTTTCTTTGTATTTCTTGAATTTCTTCACTAACACACTAGCATAACATATCTCTATTATCATGTCATTTATGCAGGTACATATAGAGCCGGAGGTCTTACCGAAAGCAGACTCTCTATCCCTTGGTATATAGGCATTGTCTGTCTACCACTTACCCTCCCCAGACCCTACGATAGATTTTGCTGTCGTTGGGATATACTGGGTCCGGATGATGATGATGATGATTTACGTTATTGTAATGACTTGTAATCGATCATATCGACATATTGTATTTTACTTAACAAAATATGACGGGTAAGTCGTTTCAAGTATTAAGACTCAAAACGGGTCGTGACAAATATCGTCTAAAACAGTTGTAATTGGATCCAATTTCCCCGAAAGCCTAATATTTGTCAAAGTTGGCCAAATTGGAGGGGCTGCCTCGAGAGCTCGACAAGCATGGAATCATAATATTCCTTTTTCAACGGCCGCCAAATAATGGACCCCACAAATCCCGAATCTTTTTTTTCCCTTTGTGCACAATCGCCAGAATCTTTGAAAGTTCAAACAGCCTTAAACCCTAAAGCCAACCGGAATCTTTTTAAATGACTCAAAAATCAACGGTCTAGATTTCGCCAGAACACTAGTATATAATGACATTGATTCCGCAGCTGTCATTTCTGCCTTCCTCCCCTTTCCCCACTTTAGAGAGGTGCCTCGAGACGACTTAACGCGTTCTTAGCACGCGCCTCCAAATTCACCTCCAGAGGAACTTCGGAGAGCTTGAGAACGGAGGCGTTTGATACAGGACGGAACAATGTGTGGAATACTCGCCGTTTTCGGCTGCACTGATACCTCCCAAGCTAAGCGTTCCAGGATTATTGAACTATCCAGAAGGTAGTGGGCATTTTTAATTTCGTTGTTATTGTTATTTCTTTGTGCTTTGTGGTCATCTTTTTCACTTGAAATCTTATTATTGAATTCATATTTGCTTTGTTTTATTGAATTAATTGTTCCAAGTGGTCCAATGGTGCATTTTGGTTGTTTATATGGAGATAAATGTCCCATGAAAATAAAAGTATTTGAATTTATCTTAAACCTGAGCTCTGGAAATGGAAATCTTTACTAATTGACGGAAAGAAGGGATATGTTAACATGGAAATGACAGTGTTATAGGATTGTGGAACCTTGACTAATTTGTTGACTAACAAAATGTTGGAAGCTCAGCCAGATGTATGTATTAGGGCGACATTTTTGGCCTGTGAAAGTTAGGATTTATTAGTTGTTAAATGTAAGTGATCAGCTTGTTATCGATGAATGTAAATGGTAATGTAGCTAACCTGCCCGTTGGCTGTTCTTTTCAAAAGGTAAAATTGGAACGGTTTTTAAAAAAAATGTTTGAATTTTTTTAAGGCTCAAGTAAATTACTTTTGGGTTGATTGGGGATACTGCAGCTCCTTTCGCTCTTTTCTATGATTAGTTAACCTGCAATGGCCTGGAGTTTCGACCCTGTTTTACTATAAGCGGATGTTTTGCTTATAATACATAGTGTCAAACATTTTACGCAACAGTAGTACCGTCGGTCTTCTTTTGATTATGTACATTCAGTCCTGTAACTTCTCCCTTTGGTTAAATATTTTGATGATTTGAAAATTTCTGAATAAACCAGCAGATGTTTGTAAACTTTCTTTTATTCGATATCTTCTCTTTGCAGGTTGCGACATAGAGGTCCAGATTGGAGTGGACTACATTGTCATCAGGATTGTTACCTCGCACATCAACGGTTGGCTATAATGGATCCCGCCTCCGGAGATCAGCCACTGTACAATGAAGACAAGACAGTTATTGTCACTGTATGTTAAGTTTCCTTGTCTTGTAGTAATGCATGGATATGAATATCGTTCTTCTCTTATTTCTTTTTATATGGGATATATTTTCACCCCTCATATTATTAGATGTGTTGCATACCTTGTTTTCCTCTATCTTTCTCCTTTTCTTTCTTTTTCCCTTTTTTCTTTCTAAGTTTGTCAATACTTCTGAATACTACAGTTTTCCCCAAATTTTGAGCTTGCAAGAGCTTTGCTGCACCTAATGAAGGGTGCTGTGCAGAGTTTTACATAACTCTTGGTAGTTGGATGCTTACATGAATATAGCTTCAAATGATGACATAAGTGGGAGGCTGATGGAATATCTGTTGGTGATCTTTTACCAAGATTTAAATGTATTTGTTTAGAGATATTTACAGAATCACAGTAAGCATAACGGTTCACTTGACCCTAGGACCTTATTGGTTCTTCCTGGTGACCAAGCAATGCCAAAGAGATGGTCCTACCTATCCCAACATCCTTGACCCTTTTTCCAGAGAGTTACCTTCTTCCTTTAACTATCTTTTGGTATTTCTGGAAGCTTCAAGAAACGGCTGTTATCTTGTCACTTTAGGAATTGAGACATTAATTTGAAGGTACTTGAGTATATGCAATTATAGGCTGCAATAAGGAACATAATCTACTTAATGTCTCAAAATATTTTCCTGTGGAGAGAAGTAGAAAAGAATCTCATTTTTGAGTCTCATATATTTTGACAAATGAAATCAAAGATTTCTTTTACAAAATAATATTCTATTGTCACACTATCCTGTGTACTGAAAATATCATTTGTAAGACGAAGCAACTGCAGTGGTACTGGAAGTTTGACATTTGATTTAATTGAAGACATGCAACTTTTGTCTGCTGTATTACTAAGTGGCACAGTGTACAGGATTTGAATGCCTTTTCCATTCTCTGATGCATTGTCATTTTCTCGTTGTTTTTTCCTCTTTTCCTAGTTCATTTGTTAAGCATTCGTGTAAGTAGTAATGCGGCACTGTGGTAATTTCTTGTCTGTGCAGTGGGCTCTGATGAACTACACCTCATTCTTTTCCTTCACTTTTTTCCTTTTTGCAGGTGAATGGAGAGATTTATAACCACAAAGAACTAAGAGAAAAACTGAAGAATCACGAATTTCGAACTGGAAGTGACTGTGAGGTTATTGCACATCTTGTAAGTGATGCAGGCCCTATATGGATTTCCTTTTATCAGTCTATCCATTCTGGGCCTGATATTACACTATTCGCTCTCAATTATGCTATGTAAGAAGTATGTGGAATAATATGGCTGAGAATAGCTATTTTTCTCTGTTCACTATTTGTTAAGGTGTTCTCTTATTATATATGATACATTTTCCCCCCGTATTATGGTCTGGCGAACTGGATTTTGACAGTATGAAGAATATGGGGAAGACTTTGTTGAAATGTTGGATGGCATGTTCTCATTTGTGCTGCTTGACACCCGAGATAAATCCTTCATTGCTGCTCGGGATGCTATTGGGATTACACCCCTTTACCTGGGTTGGGGGTTGGATGGTATGTCGTGTATTATATGTTTTGCGAATTCATTATCAGATACTGTAATTTTACATGTTTTCTTCCATTACATCATTATTCGTCTTTAATTATACTTAAGACAGTGAAATACACGTGATATTTTCAATGTAGAAATGTCAGTATGGCTGCTAAAGGCTTTCTGTTCAAGTTGATGATATCAATGCTATCAGCTGTAGTTCCATTTTCCAATGACAAGTACTAGGTTTCTTTGAAGGGCGTTTTTAAGCATATTTGATAGTTCGATTACTTCTCTCATCAAGTAGAATGCGGCAATCCTTTTTCCAAGCATAATGCATACTCAGTCTTGTTTTTTATTTGCACCTTGGAAAGTTTTTTGGACATTGGTTTGCTTAGATAGGGTAAGCTTTTTTCTTGCTTTTCATCCTTTCAACTCTCGTATGAACTTTATTATTCTATGCCTACTCTTTCGGATTTATTTTTTCAGATGATTATAAAATCTTTTTTGGTCAAAGTTGAGATAATTTTTCCCCGCTGTGTATGTGGCCATTCGTGTGTATTAACCATGTTGACGCCGGTGATTAAAAGAGAGAAGAGGAAAGGAGAGCAAGAAAGAGATAAAGAGAGAGAGTTGGGGGAGGAGGGAATGGAGGTCTGGGAAAGGGAGAAGGATTATGATGCTTAATAATATTAGTAGTACTGAAGAACCTAAACACTAACTTCATTATAATCACAGTAAATATATGACAAGTACTGTCTAGATGGAAATAAAGTCCCTCCTTATGGTGGAGAGGAAATTGTTCTTGTTTTCGCTGATCTGACTAGGCCATAAAAGAAGTTAACGGGCAGGACAATACACGATTACATTCTGCATGTGTGAGGTGGGGGAAGGATTCGGCCACTTAGGCCTAAGATTGAACGAACGGACACAATTTAGTTAATCTATTGGTTGTTTTATAACAACAAGAATTGAGGCAGTGCTTAGGCTAAGGTATTAAATATTATTATTGACGTTGATCTCTTCGATGTAATGAAATACAAACTGGTGTGTCAGATTGGTGGACACCCACATAATATACATTCATTTCTGTTAACGAAAGGCTGGACGCATAACAGACAAATCTCTAACAATGCTGTATGCTTGCTGTTAATTTTACAAGTATCCATGCTGAATGGGTGCTTTCTCACCTTAAGAATAAAAAGAATCTTTACTTCAGAAGATTCACATGTATTCATTTATCTTCTCCTCGATTTTATTTTTATGCTCTCTCTCTCTCTCTCTCTCTCTCTCTCTCTCTCTCTCTCTCTCTCTCCTGGTTTTATTTTATCACAATGCTATTCATCTATAATCTCTTTATAAGAAAAGGGTGGGAGTTTTCACAAGGACAGTGTTAAGGTTTTTTGTTTTATACTTTTTTTTTTTTTCAATTGTTGTTAATTATGTTCAATACTATTTTTTCTCCAATTGTCGTTAATTATCTGCAGTAATAATTTTTCTACAGGTTCAGTTTGGTTTGCGTCAGAAATGAAAGCCTTGAGTGATGATTGTGAGAGGTTTATGTCATTCCTTCCAGGACATATATACTCAAGCAAAACTGGTATATGCTTATTTCTAGTTATTTTAGACCCTCTAAGTTCATATATGGTTATGAACTTATGATGCTTTACAAGAATCTTGTAGTTTCTAAACCATGTTGAATAAGCAACCCTTTTCCAGAAAAGTTCTTCCTGTGAAGTTTTTGTTGTCTTTTGTGTTGGTCATAACTTCAAAATCTGTTAAAAGTTTGGACTAGTATAGTTTTTGTTGTATCATAAATGTTAGTACGTTATCTATCTATACTCTATATAAAGGTTGATACATATTTTGGCCATTTGGACATTCAGAGTTCATACTAAAGATATTCCACTTCTAACCGTGAAAATAGTATGGTTCCCAGAAAACCCTGGTGTTGTCCACCAGTGGCTGAAGAGATCAGAAACTTATAGACAAAAACCATCTTTTCTCTTTGGTTACCCCTGTGGGGTGCCCGGTGCCCCCACATTTTTGGTGAGACTAATCTGGACTCGCCATGCGGAGCGCCCCCATCTTTGCTCTTTTGATAAACCAGGGGACAATGTCAGATTTCAGTCGCTTGTCCTTATCTTCCATTCCATGTTAAGCAAATAGTCTTCAACTCTCTTTTTAGTAGTTTGCCAAAGATAATATCAACTATGACTGCCGTTCTGCACTTACATATTAGAGAATAGCATTCAGGGAAAACAATAAAAGATGTTAAAAAATTGTAAGAGAGTCTAGGCGCAACCTTTTACTCTAGTATGCTTCTTCAAATGTTCAACAGCTGTGCTTAGCAGTGCATTTCGTGTTTCTTATAAAGAGCCAATCCATCAACAGGTGAGCTGCGAAGATGGTACAACCCACCATGGTACTCTGAAAAAATTCCTTCTGCACCGTATGATCCTCTAGTCTTGCGCATGGCTTTCGAGAAGGTATCCTTACTCTTGGTTATGGTAGTGTTTGGTGTACATTGCTTAGATTTTCTGTGGATTATGGAAAAGCGTTTGACACTTTCCTCGAAGCATAGCTTACAGTATTTCGTAATGAACTCCAGTTATTAGATAGAGTAATCTCAAGTTGGGACTTGTATTTAGATTACTGTGGGCTACGTTAATGTGAAAGACTTCAGTTCTAGTTCTGGTTCTCTTCTTATTTTTTCCCCCTCTTCAACACAATGCTTTCTCTTTGTTTCTTCTCTGGGTTATTATTATTAGTTTATTTTTATAATAATTCCTCCCTTTTCTCATCCCTTCATCATTTTCTTCATTCCTTCTTTTTATTTGAGTTAGAAATGTATGCATATTTATCTTTCCAATTTTTGTACAACCACAACACTCAAGCCCTTTTTTCCATTATGTGGGGTCGGCTATATGGATCAATCATTTCTCTTGCTCTTTATTTTTATTTTATTTTATTTGTTTGTAATCTTTCTAATCTTGTAATTGGACAAAAGTTGGAAATCGATTTGGTTCTGCACCTGTTTATCCAAATCTGAATTATAGAATTGAAGGTATGATATGCTATTTGTTTGTGGCCTTTTCCAATATTTGCAGGCCGTGATTAAGAGACTTATGACAGATGTACCATTTGGGGTACTTCTATCTGGTGGACTGGATTCATCACTTGTTGCTGCAGTGGCCTCTCGTCATTTAGCCGAGTCAAACTCTGCCCGCCAATGGGGATCGCAACTACATACCTTTTGCATTGGCTTGAAGGTAATATTGAACTTCCAAATTTTACAGATGCTTGCTTGTGGTCATTTTTAGTTTGACTATCGCCACCATTGAGCATGCACATGCACATGTACAAGTACATGAATATGTACACACATATTTATACATGTATATTATTGCGCTGGACTTCTCCTACAAGAGAATCTCTCCGCTTCTCCATCTATCTCCTTATATGCAAACTGATCGTTCATTTCCTTCCTTCTTCGGCTTCAAATATTGCAAGTAAACCTGCTGCTGCTGGCAAAATTCTTGTGTACAATGGTGGCCAGTTCACCTCCCCACTCTGCTTCTCGGGGTTCTTCCAGATTCCTTCCTTCACTTGTTTACATGATTTAGGTGACCAATTGGTGATGGGCTGATTCAGATGAGTGGGTAAGGTGGGTTTGGTGATGCAGGGGGGGGGGTGGTTCTTTTTGGGAGTTAGTGGCCTGGAGGTGGTGTGTAAGTGGGTAGGTATTGGAGCAAAGGGAGAGTTAAGGAGAATAGCCATATTTAATTGATATATGAGTGTGTGATCACGCATTCTCTTAGCCCTAAGAAAACATGAACTTAGAATCACTAACGGAAGAGATCACCCATTCTCTTTTTGGGGTTAAAACAAATTGTTATATTAGTATATTGGTTGGAGCAGCCGACCTCACGTGGGAAAAAAGTTTGAGTGTTGTTGTATTAGTATATTGGTTGGAGAAAAGATATAGAAGTTCTTGAAAAGAGGTGTTTCTTAGTTAACCTCCAGTCCAAGTATAAATGTTTGTCGGATTCTTTGATCACTTTAAGCTTAGGTTATTTGCCTAGGTAGGAGAAAGAGACAAAATTAAATGCAGCATGTGTTATTTTTTGTTCTTATGTTGCATTTCTTCCAAACGCGTTTCATCAATTTTAACAGATCTCTCCCTCTCTCTCACATTGATAATGCTTTTTGATTTTTTCCCATTAGGGTTCACCTGATCTAAAAGCTGCCAAAGAAGTAGCGGACTACCTTGGTACCGTCCACCATGAATTTCACTTTACTGTACAGGTGCATTTGAAACTGTATAATTAGTCAGTGTGTAGAAACTCTGAATCACACTGACCCTCTTATGTTGTTTTTGGATTTTTCCTCTCAAAATTCTGTATACCAGGAAGGAATCGATGCACTGGAGGAGGTTATATATCATATTGAAACATATGATGTTACCACCATTAGAGCCAGTACCCCCAATGTTCCTCATGTCTCGTAAGATAAAATCTCTGGGGGTCAAAATGGTTTTATCAGGGGAAGGTTCTGATGAAATATTTGGTGGTTATTTGTACTTTCATAAGGCGCCTAACAAGGAAGAATTTCATCAGGAAACATGCCGAAAGGTGTAATGCATTGCCGTTTACGTCCATCAGTTACATTATTAATAAAACTATGTAATGTTGATTCTGATGTTTGTTTTATGTGGATTCAGATCAAAGCCCTTCATCTTTATGATTGTTTGCGAGCCAACAAATCAACTTCAGCGTGGGGTGTTGAGGCTCGTGTACCCTTCTTAGATAAAGAATTCATCAATGTCGCTATGGATATTGATCCAGAGTGGAAGATGGTAAGTTTGAGGGCAACTAGTGTTTTTCACGGTTTCTTTGATTAAGCCTGAAACTTCACGCAAAACAGATCCTCTACCGCTCTTTCCTTTTTTTTTTTGTTTTGGGGGGGGGGGGGGGTGGTGCTCCCGGAAGGAATACATAGTCAAGAGATGGTACGTTAATTTAAACAACATATAAACCAACCACGTTTAACAAATATGTATGTCCCTCATTGTTTCCTGTTATTGCCTTGTCTCAATGGAGCAGAAATGCCACGACATAGTATGTGTATTACATGATTGTTGGCTAAAGTGTTGTGTGTTGCATTATCTCAGATTAAACGTGATCTTGGAAGAATAGAGAAGTGGATTCTACGGTATGCTTTTGATGAGGAGCAAGCCCATATTTACCCAAGGTTTGTTGATTCTTGCAGTAATTGTCACAAGTCAGAGGCATTCTTAATTTCAATTCTAGTGGCTCCCCCCTTTGTTTTTTTGGTCAGCATCTGTTATTTTTCATCCTTGAGACGTAGATAATTTTATAGAATCCAATAGTGCTACATGGTTCATCGTTTGCGTTGATGCTTGGTTTTTCTGGTTGTAGCATATCTTGTATAGACAAAAAGAACAATTCAGCGATGGAGTTGGATATAGTTGGATTGATGGATTAAGGATCACGCTAACAATCAGGTATGTCATTTGTTCTTTAATTGCATGATTATTATTTGTTAACCGTGTATTTTTGTAGAGTAAATTGGCCTTTGATGCATCGTTACCAGGTCACGATGCAATGCTAGCGAATGCAAGTTTGTGTACCCTGAAAATACGCCAACACAAAGGAGGGATATTACTACAGGGCTATCTTTGAGAGATTCTTCCTAAGGTAGGTTTTGCATTCCTAATTAGTGTTGAGCATATTGTCCCATATCAAACACTTTGAGATAAAATAAAAAAGGTACTACCACCCATTGCCTTCAAAGGTTTTTGAGTGGATATGAGCCTCACCTCATGTAAGTCCAAGTTTCAATATGGTATCAGAGCAAGGTTTTTAAAAAATGTGGACTCACACCTTGCCTGGCCTATGATTGGCCATTTATTGTCTCCCCTTAGCCAAGTCTAGATGTTCATGTCTGGCTTGTGGTTTTTGATTGAGAGTGGGTTCTAAGGCGCGTATGTATGTTAAGGCACGTTATCACGTGAGGGCGGGTGTTGAGCATATTGTCCCACATCAAACACTTTGAGATAAACTAAATGAGTTATAGAGGAAAAGGTACCACCACTCATTGCCTTTAGGTTTTAGTGGTATGAGCCTCACCTCGTCCAAGTTTCAACAATTAGTTCTCCGTCTTTGTTAGGAAAGTATCTAATGTTAAAATTGTTGTCAGGCACAGTTAATCTTGTATTTAAGTCCCAAGAAGACTAGGGAATTACTGTTGGTGTTAAAACCGTACTGTTTGCCATTGTGATCAGAATGCTGCTAGATCAACTGTCCCAGGAGGTCCAAGACGTCGCGTGTAGTACTGCAAAAGCAGTGGAATGGGATGCTGCATGGTCAAAGAATCTGGATCCATCAGGCAGAGCTGCTCTTGGCATCCATGAGTCTGCATATGAAGAGTCATCAGAAAAACTGGGTGCTGATCTGATGATGACTTCCACCGCAAAACTGGAAGTGGAGAAGACCCGCGGTGACTGTTTGATTGTATATGAAGTGTTTTTCGCAGTCCAAGTTCATATTCGCCAGATCCCTCGGTTCGTATTCTGTAGAAGATTTTACCAAGTTTCTGGATTTGAGTTACTTGTGTTGCAACAAGTGTTCTTTTGAAGAGGGTTATGCTCTTTGGGATTAACTATCGTATTAAGCTATTGGCTTTCTAGTAAATGAACTTGAGTTTTAGCTATCATTGTGAACTTCTGAGAGTATTTTCATTTCTAATGGAATCAAAACACATTCTTTCTTAACTTTAGAATATGAAGGAATAAAGCAAAATGACTCACTAATTGACTCCACTTTGCATATATTGCAAAGTATCAGTTGTTCGACACTTGATCCATTATTATGGGTCATCGGAAACAACCTCTGTGTTTCTAACACATGGGTATGATTGCGTATATCCGACTCTCCGTACGCCGTCATAAGCGGGAGCATGTTGTAGTTGTTGTTGTGAACTCCTGAGAGAGAAAGGGGAAGAGCACATTGTTGTTGTGAACTCTGAGAGAGAAAGGGGAAGAGCACAAAGGACGTTTCATACATTTTTCAAGTCTAAATTTTCAAGTCTGAAAATAAATGGTATACATCGGCTTGCCTTTTTTGGCTCCCACAACGATGATGGTGAATATATAATCACATAGTAGAAGCCTGATACTTTCATGGAGACATAAGATTAAGGTTGACGAGGTATAGGTCATATATAGAGACATTTCAGAGTTATTTAGGGACACAGATAGTCGTAGACACTATCTATGCGTTCCACTTGGTGGCGTATATTATATCGTTGTTTCAATTACATATACATATACACGTGATGTGTATTTTAATATCGAAAGTCTTTCTTTGAATTCTTGATTTTCTCCACTAACACCCTAGCACAATTGTATCTCTATTATTATGTCATTTGTGCAGGTACATATAGAGCCGATGGTCTCACTGAAGCAGATCTCTATCCCAGGGATAGAGGTATTGTCTGCCTACCACTTACTCTCCCCAAACCCTAAACGATAGCTTTTGCTGTTCATTGTGATATATTGGTTCGAATGATGATGAGTAGAAGCCTGTACTAAAGGATAGAAGTGCATTTTTGGAGTATCAAAGATATGTGTGTATTTTTTTTAAAAAATATATATATATCAAGGGCGCATTTTTTTAATTTTAGATATAATAAAATAAAACAACTTTTATGTGTTTCCAGCACATGTGTAAAGTTATATACATCTAACTCTTTAATCTCGTCGTAACCGGAGTCTTTAAGACAATGGAGAAATGTTGTTCGTATTAAATGCTTTTTTTTTGAAGTGATCAAATGCTCAAATTTAATTTAATTGTTTTGAAATTATTATATTTGATTAATTAGTAACATTATTATATTATTAGCACAAATATTTGTTTGTTTATTTTTTTTTAAATTTGCTGGATTTGTGCCTTAAATTGATTACGGAACTTAATCACATCTTTAATGAATTATATTTGGAATCTTTTTTTTAGGCTCGGGTAGAAATCGAAGTACGAGCCAATTTTAGCATAGTAACTTTTGGAACACTACTCACACTTCAAACAACTGCGTAACAATTTGACGTTACTTGATGAACATTAGCAAAAAATAAAATAAAATAATAATAAAAAATAAATAAAAGAGAGAGAGAAATCATGTCATGATTTATGCTTGATTTTCGGTTAAGTTTTGGTATCAAATGACCATTGCTTCCTCACTTGTTATAAGGCGAACGAGATCATCTGACCCCTCCCCGTGACCGCCTACGTGACCGCCCGACACGTGGCAGCAGGATGGGGTGGTGAGGCTGGGTGCGGATCAGCCTCACAACCCTCCCCTGTTGCCACGTGTCGGTCGGTCGCGGGAGGGGTCACGGACTTGGCGGTCAGGAGATCCGGACCCTCATCCAGCCTCACCACCCCTCCCCTGCTGCCACGTGTCGGGCGGTCGCGGAGGAGGTCACGGACTTGGCGGTCAGGAGATCCTGACCCGTTATAAGGACGAACGGGCTAATGATAATAAAATACATTTTTTTTGTAAATCTATATTTATTGAATATGCATCTTGAAACGTTGAGCCTAATAGATAAATCGAAAAAACAGAAGAAATTATAATACTCTCTCTTTCTCGAAATATAAGTATGTCTTTCTTTTTTTGAAATACAAGTCTTTGTTAAAATGACATATAGTTTAAGAAAATTTAATCAAAATGAATTATTTTTCCAGATTTGTTCATCATAAATAAGTTGGTTGTTTTAAAAAGATGGGCCTTTAAAGAAGACAATGTGATAAACTTGCATATACTTTATAAAATTTAGTTGAAATATTAATTTAATACATGTCTTTCCCAATTCGCCACCAAAAGCAATACTTAGTTTTACAAAATGCACACAATTAATAAGGATATTTTAGTCATTTCACAACTTTTTTTTTTACCATTTATAGAATGTGGACAAACATTTTGGGACATTCCAAAATAGAAAGATGAACATTCTTTTGATGAAGACTGAGAATATCTTGTGAGTTCTCTCAAACTTACATATCTTGATGTTGATGAAGTAGATTTTCTTCTGTCTGCGTATCTTAAAGTTGATTTAATAGATTCGTTTAACTTTTTCATTCTTTTAAATATATGTATCTTTTTGTTGATTAAGTAAATTTGGTTAACCTTTATCATTTAGCTTTATCTATATACAAATAGTTTGTAGATTACTAACACCTCCTTATTAAATGAGTTCATTTGTAAAGCAAAAGTTATTTTTAGGGGCAAATTGAAAATACAACAACAACATTATCCCATTGCCTTAGCTTTCGTCTATACCTTATTTTTCCTCACCCTCTTTGTGACCACGCGATACGTGGCAACAAGAAGGGGTGGTAAGGCTAGATGAAGGTCACCTGCATCTAGTCTGACCGCCCCCTCTTACTGCCACGTGTCGCGTGGTCACGCATCACCGCGCTCCTTGTGGTAAGGTGATCTTATCCCGGACTTAAAAGGGGATCGAGATAAAATGCGGGGGGGGGAGTGAGTAGTAGACGTGTGGCTAGCAAAAGTTCTATAAATATAGGGGTGATTTCATTGAAGTGCTCGTACTGTTGACAATTCTCAAAACCAACAATTATACTGATAAACAGTGTATTGAGCACTCCATTAGAGAGCAAAAAGGAGAAAATGGTGGTTGATACTTGTGTTGACACTGTTATTGAATCTCTCTTGTCTCTGAGAGACCTGAAGGAGGAGGAGTATAGGGTTCATACATTAGAAGTTGAGTTGAGATTCATCCAAATGTTGTTATGCTGCTCTGTTTCATGTGATTCTGATGCATATTTGAGATCCATCATCACTTCCATCGAGTCCATATGGCAACCTGATGGAACATCATCAGAGTTTCTCCACAAATTTGATCGCCTTTACTTGTTAGGAAAAAGAAGCTCTTATGGGGAAGAAATCAAGAAAATCTTGTCCGAACAGGAAGAAAAGGTTCTCCTTTCTAAGCAAGAAATCGAAAAACACTCTTATCAATCAATATCGAAATCATTGGTATGCAAGCCTTTGACAGTTCATGAGATGCAGCAGTTTCTTGACGCAATCATCAAAAACATGGATCGTCTTGTCAACAGCGGAGAAAATGGTGTAATTCTGCCCTTGAAGAATCAAGTCGAGACCCTTCAAAAGAAGCTTTTGATCTTCAGAAATTTGGTCGAATTCACTTCGGTACTATGCTTATTAGATTGTAAGGTGTTAGACGATTTCAACATTCATGTTCTTACCTGGGCTAACACTGCTGTAGTATGTCTCACGTTTCCGTTCTCAGATGTAGATTACAGAAATCTTTTGGTTACTGATTTGCTGCAGAAGGTGAACCCCAAAACTCCTGAGTTCATAGACATGTGTTTTGCACTCATTAAACTGACCAAGTCCTCAAGTTTGGATATTCTTTTCTTTGAAGAATTGGTTTCAGATTTTGTTGATTTTCTCTTACATAATCTGATGTTAACTCCTGAAGATGGTTTCGACATGCTTCGAGAGGGTTTGATATATTTAATAACTTTCTTTGCTGGTTCACCTGCAACTTCTGCAGAGGATGCTGAGTTGATTTTGATTGACGCAGTTCTGAGTGAAGCTTCCCAAGTCATATTCATGTTGTGTGAAGCTAAAGTGGATTTCTCAACAGAAAAACTTGTTCTTGCTCAACTTCTAAACACAATTGACCAAATCAGGGGGAAAATTAACAAGCATTGCGTCTTAATTCCTCTTTCAAGATGGTCTCATTTTCCCCATATTGATGGACTAGGATTTCATTTCCATTTCCAATAGAGTGGAGTACACACTTTTCTTTGATTTTGGAATATGATTTAATAAAGCAAAATGACTCACTTTTTATATTATCAAGTAGCAGTTGATCGAGATAGCTTGACGCAATTTTTATTATGGGTCAATTGGGAAACAACTTCTGTGTGTATCTAACACATGTGTATGGTTGTGTACATCCAACCTTCCATACTCTGCCATAGGCGGGAGCATCTAAAACAGGGATGGGATCTCCTCACCGCGCGGTGAGTTACCGCGCGGCCCAGGACGCGACACGTGGCAGTAGTAGGGGGTGGTGAGGCTGGATGAGGGTCACCTTCACCCAGCCTCACCACCCCCCCTTTTTGCCACGTGTCGCGCGGTCACGCACGCGGTGAGGGGGGTGCGGTGAGGGGATCCTATCCCTCTAAAACAAGGGATAGGATCCCCTCACCGCCACTCCCTCACCGCATGCGTGACCGCGCGACACGTGGCAAAAAGAAGGGGTGGTGAGGCTGGGTGAGGGTAACCCTCATCCAGCCTCACCACCCCTACTGCTGCCACGTGTCGCGTCCTGGGCCGCGCGGTGAGGAGATCTCATCTCCTAAAACAATAGGGTATTGTTTTTGTTGATGGACTAGGATTTGTGGACTATCTCGTAGTACATCTTGAGAACTTGCAGGAGGCAATGAGTAGCCATCCAAAACTTGTCCCTTCTTTAAGGCATCAAATTCTCACAATAAAGGAAGAACTCAAGTCTTTGAGATGGGTTTTCCATGGTTTTACGAAATCTCTAAATGAGCACAAGGAACTGAAAGATCTTTGTGAAGAAATGATCGGTGTTGCATACCTAGCAGAAGTTGCCATCAAGCAGTCTTTTTTCATTGATCATCCTTTATGTCTTCTTATGTCCTCAGGAAAATTCAGGCTATCCAATCCAAGGTTATGGGAGTGAAAGACAGCCAGATTTATACTGCTGGAATGATTTCCTCTTCAAACATTTCAGCTAATATGCATGTAGTATCAGCTCCTATCTCGAGGGATGACGAAGAGGTGGTTGCCTTTGAACAAGAGGCAGAGAGACTAATTGATGAACTTACAAGAGGAACTAAAGAAGTGCATATTGTCTCAATTGTTGGAATGGGTGGGATAGGCAAGACTACTCTTGCCAAGAAACTCTACAACAAGGCATCAATCACATATTACTTCCATAAAAGAGCATTCTGCGTTGTTTCTCAAGAGTCCAGAAGCAAGAATATGTCGTTCGATATTTTGAAACATTTTGTTGGCATGGATGACACCATGCGCAACATGACAGAAGAAGACTTAGGTGACATGCTGCGGAAAACCCTATTAGGCCATAGATACCTCATTGTTTTGGATGACATCTGGGACGTGAATGTGTGGCATGGGTTAAAGAATTCATTACCAGATGAGAATAATGGAAGTAGAGTTTTGTTCACCACTCGTAACTGTGATGTTCCTGTGAAAGCAAAACCAAACTGCTGTCTCGAACAACTTCGTTTCATGACTGTTGATGAAAGTTGGTGCTTGTTACAACGAAAGATATTCCACAACAATGTCTGCCCTTCGTTTCTATATGAGGTAGGAAGGTCTATTGCTGAAAATTGCAAGGGTCTACCTCTGTCTATTCTGGTGATAGCAGGATTGCTAGCAAAATGTGAGAGAAGTGTGCCCAAGTGGCAAGAGGTGGCAGATAATGTAACTTCTTATGCTTCTAGTGAAAGCTGTGGGGGTATTTTAGAATTAAGTTATAAGCATGTACCTCAGGCCTTGAAGCCATGCTTTTTATATCTGGGAGGATTTCCTGAAGATATCATCTACAATGCTGGATATATAACAAAGCTATGGGCAGCTGAAGGGTTTGTGCCGAAGTCGGAGGGAAGTTGTGTTGAAAAGGTTGCAAAGGAATACTTGAATCATCTAGGTGATATAAACCTGTTATTAGTAACGGAAAGAAGTCTAGCTGGTAACATCAAACGATTTCGGCTTCATGATTTAATACGAGAATTCTGCATATATAAAGGTCGGCAGGAGCAGTTAATATGCCTGGTGAATGGACATGATGATAATTTGTCGACGCACTTAACGTATGACTGGTATCGGATATGCGTCCAAGCTGAATGTGATTCTTTCGTTGATGCAAATCCTAGAGGTCCTGCTGTGCATTCTCTACTCTGCTTGGATGTTCGTTCCAGGTATAAATGCTCAACGAGTTCCTTATTCAGGAATTTTAGGCTAATTGCAGTGCTGAATCTTCTGCCTGTTGAATTTAAGGAATTCCCTGATGCAGTAACCATGCTAGTTCACCTGAGATATTTAGCGGTCAGATACATCACGAGGCTTTGCGATTCATATGTTCCGCCAACAATTGCCAATCTGCTAAACCTAGCAACTTTCTTGGTTGAGGGTCCTTGGGAATTACATTTTCCAGATACAATTTGGAAGATGAAGAGACTTCGGCATGTGGAATTCGAAAACGGTTGTTACTTTCATGGTTTAAATTCTGTAGCAAGTGAGGCCTTTCCTGGGCTCCTTGATTTGGAAAGACTTACTTGTGTGTGGATCCTGGAGAAAGAGGAAGGAGAAAAGCTGTTGAGAAGGTTACCAAATGTACGGAAATTGAGTTGCATCTGTAGGGAAATACCAGAACAACTAGTCAATCTTAGCAAGCTTGAGTCATTGTCTATTTTATTTTCTATGCTTGAGTCAAGAACAACTAGTGAAACCTCTTCACTGGGCTTGCCTAAGAGACTCAAGAAATTAACTTTACAAAGCTTGCCACAACCTGGTAGAGAGCTTTCTACTATGATTGGGAAGCTACCTTGTCTTCAAGTTCTGACCCTGATTGATTGTAGATTCCATGGTGACAGATGGAATGTGGAAGAAAATGAGTTCCCGAACCTGAAACAATTGGAACTTGAGCACTTGGAAATCGAGTGCTGGGAGGCAACAGTGGATTCCTTCCCTTGTTTGGAGAAACTCATTTTGCACGAGTGTCATAAACTCCTGGGGATTCCTCTATGCTTTGGAGAAGTTCCAACGTTGAGGACTCTTAAAGTAGAGTATTGCAGTGAAGGCGTAGAGACTTCAGCAATTCAAATTCAAAAAGAGCAATTAGACTTGGGAAATGGGAGCCTAGACTTCCAGATACAATATTCAGAGAGAAAGTCTTGGCGATAATCCAATAATCACTTGGAAATCCAAAGGAAAGAGTTGATTTTCTGCTTCTTTGTACGAAGTTCCTCTTCTTTTTAAATTCAGGTTGTCTTTCTTCCCTTCTCTTATCTTTTTCTTTATGTTTTTCCTTTTGTAGGTTCTGAGGATGCATATTCTTTGTGTATTGTTATTTATTTATTTATTTGTTGTTCAACTAAATAAATGCAAATCTTGATCTAAAACAGATTTCTTCAGTTCATGCCATGATCACAAATGTTATGCACTGTAACCGTGTTGGGTTCAAGGCAGAAAAGGGTTTCCAGCTCTTATTGTCAGATTAGCAATAATACTTAAGGGGGAAGTAAAAGCCATAATCATAATGGTACATATTTCAATGAATTCTTTATGTCCCTTCTTCAAGACATGCTGTTTACTTATTTCCTACTTTCAATATCTTAACCTGATTAATTTTGTGCTTGGTCTAAGCTGCTTTAGTCAGAATAATCTAGTATGCTCCCATCTGTTCTGGGCTTTGATCTTGTTACCACAGACGACGACGATGACAGCAACAACATTAACTATTGCCTTAGAGGCTCCCGCCTATAGCGGGATATGAGAGGTTGAATGTACGCAACCATACTCATGTGTTAGAAACACAGAACACAGAGAGTCTGTTTCCGGATGACCCATATTGAAAATTGCGTCAAGTTGTATCGATCAACTCCTAGAAAAGCAACCAATTTAGTGAATCATTTTACTTTATTTTATCATATTACAAAGTCAAGGAAGAGTGTGTCTTTGACTCTATTAGAAATGGAAACAGATCTTGTTATCACAGACCAATTACATAAACACCTCTGCAAAGGTATATTTGTCAGAGACGGATTTTCATCTCATCAATGAAGAAAAAAGAAGTGTTAAGACAACTACTTTCTCAGCACTTGATGTAATGCCGGCAATCAATGGATCCTCTGGGCAGGTGCCGTACTGTCACAGTTCTGTATTATTTCTTAATGAAACTTCCCAGTGTCAAAAGGCAACTAGTATTCATGGGAAAACTTAAGAGCATACCTTAAGCTCAACGGGGAGGAAAGAAAAAAAGTACCACCTTTTGTATATTAACAATTGGTAGCTTAACTTAGGAAACTTTGTGGTTATCTTATACCACCTTTTGCTAAAGGTTGGCGCTAGACTAGTGCGCATATTGTAAGCCACTTTTATCTATCTGGTTGTGACTTCCTCCAGGCTGTCAAACTGATAGAACATTTTGTAAATTTGCCATTTTGGCTTTATATATGAAAATTTAAATTAAAAAAAAAACTCCTCTCCTATGAAGGGAAGTCAGTCTTTAGCTGTTTTCCCTAATACCATATAGTATCATCTTGGCTATTTAGTTGTTTCTTCTTGTTTACCTCTTTATAAGTACTTACGGTACAACTGTTTACAAAGTTGCTTTAACGCATTCCAAACATCCTTGAAGGCACTGATCTTCCAATTTGGCATATTTTATCTCTGATCATTCTAACATATGAGTATAGTTGCATACATCCGACCCTTCATACTCCAAGATAATGAAGTAATGTTGCTGTTGTCTCTAACCATTCTAGACTGCATATGTAGATGGCGGCTCTTGTCACTATGGTTAATACCTCTCAGCCTGGATGGTCTTTTTGTAAATTATGTAACTCCTACTTCATGGCGAGTAAGAGTCCATCCATTAACTGGAGTAGACATTTCCCCTCAACCCGCATTATGTCTAGAGCATTAGTCTCTTGGTATTGCTTATTACAATAGCTACTTTTGTAAATTTCTCTCTATCTATAAAATTTGACTTAGAGAAAGTTCATCCTTGAAGGCCTTTGGAAAACCACTGATGTTTTCACAAATAGTGTAGACTCGGATGAATAACTGTGGTAACCTTTCCAAACGCCCTTTAAACACGTTCCAACCACCTACATTTTAAGGTAACTCGATCATCGGGAAACAACGTCTGTGTGTTTCTAACACATATGTATGTTTACGTATATCCGATCCTCCCATATCCCATCATAGACAGGAGCTTCTAAGGCAATGGAGTAATGTTGTTTAATGACCCTTTACATAAGACCTGCTTTAAAGTCAAAACATAAAAATAAAGATCCCAATTGAAAAGCATCAAGAAATCCCTCGAGGGCATTCACAAATGCATTTACAGTAATCATCTTTTGAGGTTACAGGTTCGAATCGTAGAAACAACTTTTTGGGTACGTTTTGATGCTGGTGCTAATCCTCGGTTTGAGAAGTACGTTTTGATGCTGTAAACATCATACACAACCACACTTTTCTTTATTACAGTATGAGTATGTGTTTCTTGAAAACATTTGGAGAGCAAAATGCCAGGTTCAGATTTGGGGACTCTCACCGTCTCAGTAGCAAAGAGGCCCGTAGAGATTGAAACATTCAATTTACTATATAGGCTAGAATATTCAATCATTCAACGTTAGATGCGTCTTTACTAACTAGGCACAAATGTTGTACGCCAAATCACTTACTATCTAATATTTCAACTCAACCAAAACATAGAGAAATAAGAGTTTATTTTGATATATATATAATTGGTCATCCTTTTTTCCTTTTCTTCAACTCAAAATGAAAAGTTCCAATTTAAAAAAAATGTGCTAAATCACGATCTCAGGTAACAATATGCTTTTACATATTGGCATACTACACGTCGTGTCTCTCAATTATTAATGAATTCTTTATGCACTCCATTCACACTTCCATACCTTTCTTTTTCGGTTGGCGGGAAAGTGATCATCATCATCCGTATCCAGTGTATCCTAACAATAGCAAACGCTATCACTAGGGTCTGGGGAGGGTAATTGTTAAGCAGACAATGCCTCTGTCCTAAGGGATAGAGAGTCTGCTTCTAGTGAGACCCTCGATTCTATATGTACCTGCATAAATGTCATAATAATAGAGATATAATGTGCTAGTGTGTTAGTGGGAGAATTCAGAAAATACAAAAAATAGGTTTTCGATATTAAAATAAACATACACTAAAGTTCAGCCTTCGAGCTATTTTTGTCTTGCTCTTATTTATGCGTTTCATAATTTTATAAAGAGTAATTAAAACGTACATCATAATCATCATCCTCAACAAATAAAGAACATGCACATATCAATGTTTTGTTGTAACAAAACATATCAATGTTTTGTTACAACTTACAACACCCAAATTGGAGAATGTGTAACAGACCCTGCGCTGTTCTGATTGCTTATGATTATGAAGCCTTCACTTAGAAGGAAGCAGATCTTTTGGACTTACATATAAGCAGGCGGGATCTCCTGAGCGCCAAACGCCTCACCCCCACGTGACCGCCTGCTACGTGGCAATATGAGGGATGGTGATATTAGATATTATTTATTGTAGGATATTATTTGGATACTATTTGTTGTTGTAGAGATTGTAGGAGGAGTTGTACCTATAAGATAAGGATAGATGAAGGGAGTTGAGAGATTCTCTCCTTTTGGTTAGGGTTTTTTGTTCCATCAAAGGTTGTATATTAGTTGTATCAAGTTAATGAGAAAAGGCAGAATACTATTCACTATCAAACTCTTTATGGTATCAGAGACCTAAGCCTATAGGCTGTTTTTCGGTCCTTCGGTGTCGTGAGCATTTGTCCAGCTCTTCCCTTAAATTTTTTTTCTTCCACTTGCTTTGTTTCGTTGTTTGCACTATGGCAGCACAATTGCCACCGTCCAGTGCTCAAGCTCCCTCGTCCACTGTTGATTCCAAGTCCCCTTATTACCTTCATCCCTCTGATCATCCGGGGTCTCGTGTTTGTGTCTCACCCTTTGAGTGACGAAGGCGATAATTACTTCGTGTGGGAGAAAGCCTTTCTTAATGCTCTCCGGTCCAAGAATAAGGCTGGCTTTGTTGATGGCACCATTGTGCCACCGGAGACTGGGTCCGCTGATCATGCTTCATGGCAGCAGTGTAATGCCATTGTCTTGTCTTGGCTATCCAATGCCCTGTCCAAAGAACTTCAAGGGGCAGCAGCACATGCTGATACTGCTCGTACTGTATGGCTCGATCTGGAGGAACGTTTTCTCAAGGTGTTGATGCCCGTGTCTATGAGTTGCGGCGCACCATTGCCAGTTTACGTCAAGAACACAGCACCATATCTGCCTACTATGGTCGACTTAAGGCTGCTTGGGGTGAGTTACATTCTTTTGAGCTACTGCCTGTATGTAATTGTGGCAGGTGCACGTGTGCAGTTACTAAAGCAATCGAGAAGCTTCGTGAAAAAGAAATGGTGTTTGACTTCCTCATGGGTCTGGATGAGACCTTTAATGCCATCCGCTCGCATGTTCTTAGCATTGACCCCTTGCCAAGTATTGGCCGGGTCTACGCTCTGGTAGCACAGGAAGAGAAACAGCGCTCGGTGGCTCGCAACTGCTCCCGCAACTGGAGGCCGCAGCCTTGGCAGCACCGTCCGGTTCCCTCCAGCGCCGGCCATCTTCGTCCATTAGCAGCAAGGGGGAGCGTCCTCGTTGTACGCACTGTGGTAAGAACGGTCATTTTCGTGAAAAGTGTTATAATTTAATTGGCTTTCCTTCAGACTGGCGTACGAAACGATCCCGTGGGGTGGCTCAGTCGGCGGACCAGCGCCGTCCATAAGTGCGGCTCAGGCCACTGGCACGCCTTCGATTTTTGCTGGTCTGTTTGCGGCCCAGCAACACCAAGTCTCTCAACTTCTGGAACAATTCAAAGATGGCACACCTACTCCACCTGCTGGGTCTTCTGCATCTTTGCCTCCTTTGGATTCGGGTAAGTCTTGTGCCACTAAAACTCTGTCTTCCGTTTGGGTCTTGGACAGTGGAGCAAGTGCCCATATTACGAATGATCTGGCTGTCTTGTCCACTGTAATCAGCACTGATGTTACTACTCATGTTACTACACCAAACGGATCTCTGGTTCCTGTTCGTGCTATGGGTTCTGTCTCTTTTCCCAGTGGTCTTTTCTTGAACCATGTTTTGGTTGTTCCTGAGTTTAAATTCAATCTTTTGTCTACCAGTCAGTTGTCTCGAGATATGAATTGTGCGGTGACTTTTTGGTTGGATGTTTGTGTCATACAGGCAATGCCCTCGAGGAGGCTGATTGGAGTGGGTAGGTTGCGCGATGGCTTGTACTATTTGGAGCATCCCACAGCTGCTCTTACCACTATTTCCCAGAATAAAGACTTGACTCTTTGGCATCGTCGTCTCGGCCATTTGCCTTTATCTCGTTTTCGTTTTATTTCTGATTGTCCATTTCATGTTACCGGTACTATTTCTTGTGATGCTTGCTGTCGAGCAAACAGACTCGTTTATCTTTTCCTTTAAGTTCTAGTCTTTCAGCAAATAATTTTGATCTCATTCATTGTGACATATGGGGTCCTTATAAAACACCTGCTTTATCTGGTGCACATTACTTTTTGACCATTGTCGATGATCGCAGTCGTTACACTTGGGTATATTTGATGGCATACAAGTCTGACACCTACCGTTACTTGATGCATTTTTTCCGCTGGGTACATACACAATTTAATCTTACTGTTAAAACTGTTCGCACTGATAATGGCATGGAATTTACTAGTACTGCGATTCTTGAATATTACTCTGCTAACGGTATTGTGTCTCAAACGTCGTGTCCTTATACTCCGCAACAAAATGGGGTGGTAGAGCGTAAACACCGGCATATTCTTGAGGTTGCACGTGCACTTAGGTTTCAAGCCAGTTTACCAATACAGTTTTGGGGGGAGTGTATACTTACTGCTGTGTATCTTATCAACCGCATGCCATTGTCCGTTCTTGCTAATAAAACACCTTATGAGACTTTGCTTGGTCACTTACCTTCTTATTCCCTTTTACGTATTTTTGGGTGTTTGTGTTATGGTTATCAACAGTCTAGTACTCGTGATAAATTTTCAGCACGTGCATCTCCGGGTGTCTTTCTTGGTTATCCTTCGGGTCAAAAGGGATATAAAGTCTATGATTTGTCCACTCACCAATTATATGTTTCTCGTCATGTTCGTTTTAATGAGGATATTTTTCCTTATGCCACACCACCTCCCTCTTCCCCCTCACCCGTGCCCCCTTCGGTCATCCCCAAATCCCCCTCACCCGTGCCTACTTCGAAATTCCCTTCCCCAAGTCCCTGCTGGGATGACCCCGTGGACACCCAGCAAATTTCGGCCCCAGCATCCGTCACCCACCCAGCCCCCTCTGCTCCTGGCGCCACTCCAATTCATTCCCCAGTGCTGCAACCCAAACGCAGCACTAGGCTGCGGCATCCACCATCTCATTTGGCTGATTATGCCGTCGATCTTCCGTCATCACTTCAGCCTTCGTCGCGCCCCCCTCCGTCCGCCAACTCTACGGTATTTCCTTTATCACACTTTATTTCCTATTCTAAGTTATCCCCTGCTTACTCCGGGTTTCTAGCGGCCATCTCTGCTACAGATGAGCCTACTTCTTTTCGACAGGCGGTTCAGTATTCTCATTGGCGTGATGCCATGCAGCGTGAAATAGATGCGTTGGAGGCTAATCAGACTTGGTCTCTTGTTTCATTGCCTCCGGGGCAGCGTGCTATCAGTTCTAAATGGATCTATAAAGTTAAGTACAATCCCGATGGTACCATCGAACGTTATAAAGCCCGTTTAGTGGCACGTGGTTATACTCAGATCGAGGGGGTGGATTTTCATGAAACGTTTGCACCCGTTGCAAAATTAGTTACTGTCCGTTGTCTTCTTGCTGTTGCGATTGCCAAGCACTGGCATATTCATCAACTTGATGTTAATAATGCTTTTCTGCATGGGGAGCTTGACGAGGATGTTTACATGAAAATTCCACAAGGTTTTGCTCGTAAGGGGGAGACGCGTGTTTGCAAGTTGCATAAATCCTTGTATGGCCTACGTCAATCTTCTCGTAATTGGTACTCTAAGTTTACTCAAGCTATTACTTCTCTTGGTTATTGTCAATCCACAGCCGACCCTTCCCTCTTTGTGCTTGTCTCGGATTCCACTTTTGTTGCTGTTTTAGTCTATGTTGATGATGTTATTGTCACTGGAAATGACTTACCTCGTATCACTGTTTTGAAGCAATATTTGGATGATCAGTTTAAAATTAAAAACCTGGGCCCCCTCAAATATTTCTTGGGTATTGAGGTTGCCCGTTCTCCAGCCGGGATTGTGCTCAACCAGCGTAAGTATGTCCTTGATATTCTGCAGGAATGTGGGCTACTTGGTTGTAAGCCCACACGCACGCCTATGGACCAAAAGCTACGTTTCTTGCTGACACGCCTTTATTATCTGATCCCAGTTTCTATCGTCGTATTGTTGGTCGTCTTTTGTATCTCACCGTTACGCGTCCTGACATTTGTTTTGCTGTCAATCTCTTGAGTCAGTTTGTGCATGCTCCTCGCAAATGTCATCTTGATGCTATGTTTTATTTGTTGCGTTATCTTAAGAATGCTCCTGGACAAGGATTATATTTTCCTGCGGATAATACTTTGCGCTTGCGGGCTTATTGTGATGCTGATTGGGCTGGTTGCCCCACCACCCGCCGCTCCACCACAGGTTATGTTGTCTTTCTTGGTTCTTCACTTATTTCTTGGCGCTCTAAGAAACAACACGTTGTGTCTCGTTCTTCGGCTGAAGCAGAGTATCGTGCTATGGCTCATGCATCTAGTGAACTTGTTTGGTTGCGTCGTTTACTCACGGACTTACGTATCCCGCTCGAGGACCCGGTCCCTCTCCTTTGTGATAATCAAGCTGCTTTACATATTGTTGCCAATCCAGTTTTCCATGAGCGCACCAAACACATTGAGATTGATTGTCATTTTGTCCGTCATCATTATCAAGCACACGCTATTCACCCACGCAAAGTTGCAACCGAAGTACAACTGGCTGATTTGTTCACCAAACCTTTTGGGTCCTGATCGCTTTCATCATCATTTACGCAAGTTGGGCATTCTCGACATTCATGCTCCAACTTGAGGGGGAGTATTAGATATTATTTATTGTAGGATATTATTTGGATACTATTTGTTGTTGTAGAGATTGTAGGAGGAGTTGTACCTATAAGATAAGGATAGATGAAGGGAGTTGAGAGATTCTCTCCTTTTGGTTAGGGTTTTTGTTCCATCAAAGGTTGTATATTAGTTGTATCAAGTTAATGAGAAAAGGCAGAATACTATTCACTATCAAACTCTTTAGGTGAGGCTGGATGGAGGTCACCCGCATCCAGCCTCACCACCCCTTGCTGCCACGTGGCAGCAGGTCCTTTGTTACCGTACCTAAAGGAAGGTCAGGCGATCTGGACTGACATATAAGACGGTTAGACACGTCATCATCAACTAAAAGATGCTACGTTGTTATTTCGACAAGATATCTTGCCTCCCTTTAGAAAGTATTTAAATTGAATAGTAACCTATCAAAATTACGAATCAGATATTTTTGTTAGAAAAATCTCTGAGAATGATGACAAACAAACCACACAAAATGATCGCCGAGACGTGATGTGAATCATTGTCCTTAAAAGCAATTTCGCCTCCGCCGGTGAGCAAGGTGAAGTACAAGCGAATGCTTCCCAGGATTTAACGGCTTCCCTTGTTCGTTTGCTCTACGAGAAAGGGAATGAACTTGCAAGTTTAAGAGAATAAAAGTAGAGGAAAGGAAGAAGAAGACTGCTGAGAGGAAAATTCTGCACTAGGATTTTGCAAGATGATTTTCTATATTTGTAAAGTATGCAAGCCTTGTATATATAGGCTTTAGAATGGAAGAAACCAGAGTTTAAACCATGTCTCAGCAGTTTTTAGGTCTTCTAAGTCCGTTAACTAACGTTAATAATTGAAGGGAGATGATTCTTGGACCAAAAGATGCAACTCAGCATGAAAGGTTCTGTCCGCTGGCACATCGATCGATGTCACTTCGATCGATCGATGTGATCGATCGAAGTCGGACAGAATCATTCCCCAATTCATTGTCTCACATAGATCGATCCAAGTATCGATCGATGTCACATCAATCGATCTATGTGATCGATCTATGTTGGACAGAAAGTTTCAGCATCACACTGTCCAACATCGATCGATCGATGTACAGGACATCGATCGATCGATGTCTTGTACATTGAACGATTGATGTCTTCCAGAATGCTTTAACTTTATTCCTGCTTTCACTTGGTTCGATCCAACTTATACTTATAACGATCCAAGTGATATTCTTGAAGTTAAAGGCATTCAAATCAACAATCCAACTCCCAAACAACATTTCACTAGTTTTTTATATAAGTTTGGAGCACATCGGAAAGTATTTTGACATTTTTTCCAACAATTTTCACCGTCCATTGAAAGTTACCATTCTTGTACACGGTCTCATGATCTATTGTTGGTCATCCCTTGTCTAGCCTCGTCATTTTATCCCCCACTTAGAAAATATTTGAATTGAATAGTGGCCCTCCAAAATCACGAATCATATCTCTTAACCCTTAGGTGATAGTTACTGCCCGTACCGAGCCTAATGACACTTATGCTGTTGATCTTTCATTCCGCCTCATCGTCCACCTTTGTTGTCACGTGTCATTTTATCCGAACTATCAAAATCACTTTACTGTTTGCTCTCCATCCCGGAAAAACTCTGACCGTCAGCGAGATTCTCTGCAAATTTCCAAACGAAAATGCCACCCAAAAGGAATGGTGGCGAAAGGCAAATGCACCATTCCAAGCCTTTAACCACCACCAAAAGCATCCTTTCCCTTTCTGACCTCCCAGAAGAGATCATCCTTTCCGTTCTCAAACGCCTCATGTGAAATCCATCCTCCGTTTCAAGTGTGTTTCTAAGCAATGGCTTTCTCTTCTTTCCAGATCCAATTTCACTTCCATCCACCGTGAAGAGACCTCCAATAACCCACTCCTTAATCATCCACGGCGTTTATTTCCTCGGTTAACTTAGCTGTGATAAGATCGTGTTTATTGTTATTTTGGTGACTACAGCCATATAAGCTTTCTCTTTCCGCTTCTTCCTACAAGAACATCTACATGGAGGCTGTCTTCTGACAGTATTTTGGTACTGCAATTGAAAGCAGAGATGTTTTCTGCACTTATGGTTTTCTATTGATTAACTTGTATTTTTTCCATTTCACTTGAGGTCAAACTTTCTTTGATCTGTAATATAATGGAATAAAGAAAAATGACTTCTAAATTGGTTGCGATTCTTATATTGTGAAGTATCAATTGATCAACACATGACGCAATTTTGCATTATTGGTCATCGGTAAACAATCTCTGTGTGTTTTAACACATGAGCATAGTTGCGTACATTTGACCCCCTCATACCCTGCCACAAACGAGTGTGGAGAATCTTACCATAAAGAGAGAGAATAAACAGATTTATTATCCATTAATGCTGATTGATATGGTGTAAATAGTGATTGACCGTGATTGATATTTTAGGGATAAATTAGAGGAATTGATTGATTGTTTCCATATAGAACATACGTAGGTAGCAATATTTATAGGACCATTGTACAAGTTTTATACATACGAAAAACAAATATACAGAAAATTTCTTCTATACTTGTTCTTACAAACTATGCCTATTTGACATGGTATCAGAGCTGGCTGTTTAGCCCACTGCACCGTGCCTGTTTGTTTGAGTGTTTAGGCTCAGATTCTGAGTTCATCATTGCCATTACCTTTCACAGCTTAGGCTTGTGACCAAGTATCTTACCTACTCTTACCATACGCATGCTTGATCTCTTTCGATCAAGTATTCTGCTTTCCCATCCATCGTTAGTTTGCATAACTGAAACCCTGCAACCAGCAAAAGTAACATGTCAACCCACCAAGATCCTGAAGGAGAAGGCTCTGAAACAAAGCCACAAGGCTCTGCCGGCCTTGATTTCACAGAACAATTGGCCAGATTTCTCCAACAAAGCCTGCACATGACAAGTCCACCAACAGAAAGCAATTTGGTTCTAAAAGTGAAATTAAATAGTAACAACTACAGCCTCTGGAAGAGGTTGATGTTGATGGCACTCAGAGGCAGGGGTAAGAGCGCCCACATCTCCGGGGTACCTCCACCACCCTTGCCCACTGACACCAATTACGCCAGGTGGGAACAGGAGGACCAATTGGTTCTCACCTGGCTCATTGACAACATCGAAGACAGTTTGATTCACAGCGTATCCAAGTATCCCACAGCAAAAACCCTATGGGATGGATTGGCGGTTACTTACGGGTCAGGTGGAGACCCAATACAGGTCTACGACCTACACAAACAAGCAGCAGCAATCAAACAAGGAAGTAGGTCACTTGAATCCGTATGGAACCAGTTTCAAGAAATTTGGATGACCATTGATACTTTAGACCCAAATCCTATGGAATCACCCAAAGACATTCAGACATACAATCGCAAAATACAGGAATTCCGGTTATACCAACTGTTGGTGGCCGTAGATGAGCGCTTTGCCAACATCAAGAAAGATTTATTAAAAAGGGACCCTAGACCAACTGCTGAAACTGCGTACAACGAACTCCGCAGGGCGGAGATACAAGATGGTGTCATTACCCCTTCAGACCAAGCATCACAAGGGGTAGGTTTTGGCTTAGCAGCCACCCGCGGGACAACAGGCAGAGGAAGAGGACGGGGACAAGGACCGGGCCAGAACAACCAACCACCACCACGCTCAGCCCCTACATCATCGTGGTGGGGATAAATCTTACCTCGAATGCAGTCACTGTGGCAAAAAGGGACATATTGCAGAAAAATGTTTCAAGTTACACGGATTCCCCGAATGGTGGGAAGAGTTTAAGAAGAAATCTCAAGCCAAAGCAGCAGCAGGAACCACAGAAAGCAGGACCAGCCATGGAGCTACCACTGACGGAGAGCAGAGCTCAACCGGAGGGCAGCATCCGCAGACTGCCGTAGCTGCAGCTCAGATGACAGCCGCCAGAGGAGAAGGAGAAGGTAACAGGGTTAGGGTTGAAACCCCTAACCCTAATCCGACCTTAAATACCCCCATCCCATCCAAAATTGTACCCATGCCCCCTCCTGGTTTTAATATTTGCACTCCCAGTCCCAGCAGTTCATTTTTTTCTCTCCCGGTCCCTGATTCATTAAATAATGGTGTTGCTTCCCATATTAATCCTGAATTATCTATTTCAGGCCAGGAAGTCTCTGTATTTACACATGTGTCCCCAGAATCTCCACAAATACCACCAGACCCTGCTATTTTAGCTATTAGTCCAGAACAGCCACTCCAAATCTCAGAAATTACAAATTACCCTGACTCTAATAAATCCTTATGTTATATAACAAAATGTGCTCCACAATGGATTTTCGATTGCGGAGCTACCGATACAATGTCCTTTGATCCTCGCGACTTTATTACCCATACACCTCCTACCAAGACATCCGTTGAAACTGCCAATGGTACATCTATCTCAGTAGAGGGGGGTGGAACCATTGCCATTACTCCTCATATTAAATTACGAAATTGTCTTTATGTTCCAACCTTATCTACAAAACTACTGTCTGTGAGTCAAGTTACCAAAGAGTTAGATTGTATTGTCCTAATGTATCCCAATTTTTGCCTCTTACAGGATATTCATACGAGGGCGATTATTGGGCGTGGCACTGAACGTGATGGATTGTACTATGTCGATGCGGTGGCGCAACAGGGACAGTCTAATCTTGCCACCGGGACAGTCTCTCGGCAGGTGTGGTTGTGGCATCGCCGTTTAGGGCATCCATCGTTTACTTACTTAAAACACTTATTTCCCACTTTATTTGCATCCCAATAATACTGTGTCCTGTGATACTTGCCTCCGGGCGAAACAAACTCGGGCATCCTATCCTGCTACTAATACTAGAGTTGATACTATGTTTTCATTGGTCCATTCTGATGTGTGGGGACCTGCCCCTTATGCTACTCCTCTTGGCTTCCAGTATTATATTATTTTTGTTGACGATTTTTCCCGCATGACATGGATATATCTATTGAAGCATAAGTCCGAAGTATATCAAAAATTCGTACATTTTCATCAAATGATCAAAACTCAGTTTAATACCAATATCCAGATATTACGATCTGACAACGGGGGGGAATACCTTGCTGGCTCTTTAAAACAATACTTCCTCTCACATGGCATTATACATCAAACATCATGTCCTAACACACCCGAGCAAAATGGAGTGGCGGAGAGAAAAAATCGGACCCTCTTAGAAATGACGCGTGCTCTTATGTTTGACTCAAATGTCCCGAAGAGTTTCTGGCCGGAGGCAGTATCCACAGCCACATACCTCCTCAACCGCTTGCCCACCAAGACCTTGAATCATAAAACACCACTTTATACACTTTCCACCCAACACCCTATCCCTTCATTTTTTACCCTACCTCCAAAGGTATTCGGCTGCACTGTCTTTGTCCATACTCCCAAACACGATCGCTCTAAACTCGATCCCTGTGCTGAGCGATGCGTCTTCCTTGGCTATGGCACCACCCAAAAGGGATACCGTTGTTATAACCCCCGAACCCATCGCCTCCATATCACCATGAACTGTATCTTTCTCGAAACAGAATTTTACTACTTACCCCAATCTCGGGTTCAGGGGGAGACTTGTGATGGAACCCTAGATTGGTTGTCACCACGCACATGCCCTGAGATAGTTCCAACACGGCAAGTAGATGGCGCCGACTGTGCTACTGCTACCGACATAGTACAATCTGACACCAAGGTACATACTGATAATCAACCTCCGGTGAATACTGATTCAGAGGTAATGATTGGTGATAATTATGTATACAATCTAGTCCTGGTAACAATAACACTGACATAGTTACACCTGGTGGTATTGTTCCTAACCCTGACTATGCTACTCCTGATCATTCTCAAATTATACCCTTCCTTGATGATTTGGATAATCCAGGAACATATATGGAAAGCACTAACGTGATTAATGAACAGGAACCGGAAAGAGTACTACCTCCCAGAGCTAAGAGAGGCGTTCCTCCAGAACGCTATTCACCTGAAAGGGTATCACAAAATCAAGGTATCCTATAAGTATAAGACGAGGTATAACTGATACTGCCAAAAGCTTCTTTGTGTCTATATGTTCAGAACAGGTACCAAGGACAGTTAATGAAGCAAAGAGAGTTCCAGAATGGAAAGCTGCAATGGAAGTTGAAATGGACGCTCTAAACAAAAATCAGACTTGGGAAAGGTGTGTCTTGCCAAAAGGAAAGAAACCAGTGGGATGCAGGTGGATTTTTACAAACAAGTACAAGGCAGACGGAAGTATTGAGCGTCACAAAGCTCGTCGTGGCAAAAGGATATACTCAGACCTATGGGGTGGATTATTCAGAGACATTTTCTCCGGTTGCACGAATAGATACAATCAGAGTCCTGTTTTCTATTGCTGCAACAAAAGGATGGCCATTGCACCAGTTTGATGTTAAAAATGCATTTCTTCATGGTGATCTCAAAGAAGAAGTGTATATGGACCCACCACCAGGATTTGAAGAAGAATACAAACCAGGAGAGGTATGCCGATTAAAGAAAGCACTGTACGGTCTTAAACATCTCCACGTGCGTGGTTCGGACGGTTTACTATGGTGATGAAACAGAATGGCTATCGTCAGAGCAATGCTGATCATACCTTATTCATCAAACAACGGAAAGGTATGGTAACCTGTCTAGTTATTTATGTTGATGACATGATAATTACAGGAGATGATACTGAGGAAACAACATTACTTCGAGAACATTTGTTCACCAAGTTTGAAATGAAGGACCTGGGTGATCTCAAGTACTTTCTTGGGATAGAAGTTCTAAGATCTAAGCAAGGGATTTACATCTCACAGAGGAAATATGTACTTGACCTTTTGACTGAAGTGGGCATGCTTGATTGTAAACCATGTGGGACCCCAATGGCTGAAAATCTGAAACTGGAAGTGGTAGAAGGAGAAGGAGCTACTTTAACGGACAAAGGCCAATATCAGAGACTCGTTGGAAAATTAATATATTTGTCCCATACTCGACCAGACATCGCATGATGCTGTAAGTGTTGTGAGCCAATTCATGCATAGTCCTCAAAAACATCACTGGGATGCAGTTGTCAGAATATTACGATATCTAAAACACACGCCAGGACGAGGGATCGTTTTTCGAAACAATGGACATTTAAATATCGAGGCATATACAGACGCAGACTGGGCTGGTAACCCAGTTGATAGGAGGTCTACTTCGGGGTACTTCGCTCTTGTAGGCGGAAATGTTGTCACTTGGAGAAGTAAGAAGCAAAAGGTAGTCGCGCTCTCAAGTGCTGAAGCAGAATTCCGTGGGATAGCTAAAGGGGTTGCTGAGTTGTTATGGCTACAAAAATTGATCCTAGAACTAGGACTCAAAGTGTCTTTACCTATGAGACTGATGTGTGATAACAAGGCTGCGATTAGCATATCGGGCAATCCAGTTCAGCATGATCGAACCAAACATGTAGAGATCGACCGTCACTTCATCAAGGAAAAGTTGGAAGGGGGGGTCATTGAGTTACCATTTGTGAGATCTGAAGACCAACTTGCTGATATCCTTACCAAAGCTGTCTGTGGCCGAGTGTTCGAAACATCACTGTGCAAGTTGAACGTTGATGATCCCACGATTCAACTTGAGGGGGAGTGTGGAGAATCTTACCATAAAGAGAGAGAATAAACAGGTTTATTATCCATTAATGCTGATTGATATGGTGTAAATAGTGATTGACCGTGATTGATATTTTAGGGATAAATTAGAGGAATTGATTGATTGTTTCCATATAGAACATACGTACGTAGGTAGCAATATTTATAGGACCATTGTACAAGTTTTATACATACGAAAAACAAATATACAGAAAATTCTTCTATACTTGTTCTTACAAACTATGCCTATTTGACAACGAGAGCCTCTAACACAATGAGTAATGTTGTTGTCGTTGTATTGATTAACTTGTGTTATAACATGGAATATGGTTGCATTTGAGTAGGTTAAGTGATGAAATAATCATGTAAAACTGAAGAAAATCAACCAAATCAGATCAAAATCCCAGAAGAAATTAAGGTATTCAATTGCCATAGATCAGTTTGAACCAATTTACACCAACACATTCATACTCAGAGCCATCAGCACAAAAGACTCGAAAAAATACACTCATTTTCCAGGAACGAAGTTTGTGGCGTAAGACCAAGCATTGTTGCTTACTGGGTCAGCAAGATGGTCTGCAAGGTTCTCCAATGGCCCCTTTCCGGTCACAATGGCCTGAACGAAAAATCCAAACATCGAGAACATGGCCAATCGCCCATTCTTAATCTCTTTACTTTTAGTTCAGCAAAAGCCTCTGGATCATCAGCAAGACCCAACGGGTCGAAACTGCCCCCGGGGTACAATGGGTCGACAACCTCACCGAGAGGCCCGCCGGCAACACGGTAACCCTCCACGGCTCCCATTAGAATAACTTGGCAAGCCCATATGGCCAAGATGCTTTGTGCATGGACCAAGCTTGGGTTGCCCAAGTAGTCGAGACCGCCTTCGCTAAAGATTTGAGCTCCGGCCTTGAACCACACGGCTTCACCGAATTTGACTCCATTTCGAGCCAAAAGCTCGGGGAAAACGCATCCGAGAGCTCCGAGCATGGCCCACCTACAATGGATCACCTCAAGCTCACGGTTCTTAGCGAATGTCTCGGGATCAGCTGAAAGTCCGGCTGTATCCCAACCGTAGTCACCGGGAAATTCACCCGTTAGATAGCTCGGAGACTCTCCAGAAAATGGACCCAAGTATTTAACACGATCTGGTCCGTACCATGGGCTGCCGGATGAAACAGTCTTGGCGGCTGTTTTCCTCATGGAAACTCTGCCATTGCCCATCAACTCTGGGGCAGTGGGGGAGAGTTTCACCGCATTTCCGGCGAAGGATGGGGAGGAGAGCGCCATGGTTGAAGAAGCCATGTTCACGAGGGGCAGATGAAAGGGCTGCTGCCAATTGTTTATGAAAAAAATTGTTTTTGCTGGTGATTGGCAATGGAAAAGGAAGTGCAGGATGTAGTTATTTATGGAGTGATCGACAGAGTCATGGGTTTACTGTATGCTTATCTTTGCATATCTGTATCTCGATTTTCATTGGATTACAAGATTATTGTGCTTTGATTCTCGCTGAACACCTCCACGTGGCAACTTGTAATCCATCATTGTTCTTGCTTTTGCTCTTCCTTGGATACTTGTATATGTGTGGAGGAAAATGATCTGAATTTGCTTGGCATCGAAAAATGTTCGAAGATTTTTTAGAAAAATTGGAGTTGCTTGTAAGCAATATTTCTTATTAATTTAGAAATCTATACCTTCACATACATAATTATTTAACAATAGCTAAAAGATAATGTTTAACGGAATTGTAACTTTCTTCATAATTCGGTGAGCGAAAAACTTCAACTTTGATGTCGACAACTCTATTCTTGAATGTATGTTTTCCTCCACTAACTATTACTTTAATGTTACTTTGATGTATGAGTAAAATCAAAATCAGAGCGAAGAAAAGACCATTATCCATATTTATAGGTAGCCAAAATGTATGTCCGTCATACCCTTTTGATTCACACCCATTTGAGAAATGAACATGTATGTTTAATGAAAAATTGTGTCTCTTAAAATCAAAAGACATATTTTTTCAAAGTAACTCTTCATAAATAGTCAATTAGGATTTAATTATAAATATAATCATTATATCACAAAAGACACAACCTTATGTTATTGGCATATGTGGAGGCAAATGTTCTAAAATGATAATGTGCTTCACTGCTTTTTTTGAGCCAGCAACTGGGGATTTAGATGCCCTCACCACAATCCCTTCACTCCTTTCTCTATCGCACGATACGTGACAGTAGGGCGGAGTGGTGAGGCTAGATGAGGGTCACCTGCATCTAGCCTCACCATCTTTCCATACTGTCACGTGTTGTATGGTGGGAAAAGGGGTAAAGAGATTGTGGGTAAGAGGATCCCGTCCCGGCAACTTGTGGGCATATATCTTTATATATAAAAAGATTAATAATAAATAATAACATTAACGAGCCGAACACCTTGAACGAACTTGTCACTTACCGAGTTCGACAAAAAAATGGTTCAAGCTTGGTTCATTAACCTTTTAGCCGAACTCGAACCATACGAGCCAAACATACCGAACTGTTCGGTTCATTTACATCCTTGATGTGACTATTAAACCATGTTCATGAGGTTGTCAAAAAAATCTTCTATTTATATAGATGCGTGTTTACTGTTATTTACAGTATGATCCCACATTAAGACTTATATCTATTCAAACATAAATGGAGTTACCCTACAACAAGTATATACTAAAAGTATAAAAGATTGGCTAGATCAAGGGTCAAAGTACAAGTGTCTATGCACATACTTGCACTTCATACTTGGTATTTCTCTAAGGTCACCTAAGCCAACCCCTGTATTTTCTTTAGGTCCTTCCCTGCAACATGCGTATGTAAAGGTTTGAAGCTTACCTTACCTTCTACGGTGGTTCAGTGTAGGGCTGTTAAACAAACCGAGTCGTTCGCGAACTATACGAGTTCGTTTGTTGTTTGTTTCGTATTCGTTCGTTATTTATTTATTAACGAGCCGAATTCGAACATGTATTCGAGTTCGTTTAGTTAAATGAGCCGAACTGTTTGCGAACAGATCGGCCCGTTTAAACAGTTATAAGGTTATCAAGCCGAACTGGAACCAATTTTAGTTCGTTTAGCCAAACGAACCGAATCGAACTATTTGTTTTGCTAAACGAATTGAGTTCGAAACTTAGTATTCGGTTCGGATAGGTTCGTTAACACGCCTAGTTCTGTGGAAGTAAAAGGCTAATTTCATGGTCACGGAGTTTACGGCGGCTCTCGAACGTTAGTTATCCTCGTTTTTATATCATTTATCTCAAATTAAGGTACCACCACTTTATTACTTAAGGATTTTTACGTTGTTACTTATACATTGAAGAAAAAGTTTCATAAGTAATTCTTTATTCATCTCAAAATACAAATTTATGCTACTATTTTATATTCGCCAAAATATAAATCCATAAACTATTATAGTTAAAGAAAGTAGTTATTTTACCAGTTTATCTCTTTTAAATACACAACTTTTAAACTAAACAGTTCACTTATCATGAACAAATTTGAAACATGATGCAGTAATTAAGCTTTTTATCAACTTTTTTTTTTTGGAAATTATGTGCCATTTTTTTGCATCGATTTATATTTAAGAAGGTTTATGTAAATTAAAACAACATATAGAAAATCACGAGTCTTTAACGTCTTTTGATTTGCCTTTCTGTCCACCTTTCTAAGGCTATGCTTTGCAACCTTTTGCGATTCATCCTCAGGCCGGTCCTTTTAATTTTATATTATTTTTTTAGATGGGTTGCCCCGAGGTATCCTACCAGTCGAAAGCCAGAAGACTAATCCTCCGTCCTTGCGGTCAGCACACGAAGTGGTAGATGACTGGCCAAATGGTTTGCTCTATTCACATGAGCGGGGATCGAACCCCCAACCACAGAGCGGGGATCGAACCCCCAACCACATGCTTAAAGAACGAGGTGCTAAACCACCACGCCAACCATGTTGGTTTTTTAATTTTATATTTACACGCATCTAATTCAGTATTGTATATTCTTCTTTTTCATATTATTTTATTTTTCGATGAACAAGTTTATGCATGCGTATTTTACTCTCTCTTGATTAGGTCTGTAAATGATCCGAACCGTTCGGTATGTTCGGATCGGTTCGGCTAAAGCATTAACGAACCGAGTTTGAACAACTTTTTTCTGTTCGAATTCGGTAATGACACCGTTCGTTTAAGATGTTCGGTTCGTTAATGTTGTTCGTGAGTTAAACAAACCGAGCTTGAAAAATTAAAAATGTTTGTTTAAATAAACGAACAAGCTCGGCTCGTTTGCTAAGTTAGATAAACCGAACTTGAACAAGACGATGCTCGGCTCGTTTATAGCAGAGTGATCACATAGTCAACCTTTTAAGTAAATCTGCCTATTTAAAAAGAGTTCACCATTTTCTGTACAAATATAGGCTAGACGACCAAACATAAGTAGGCAAAAAAAAAATCAAAAACGATTAATTTTTTTTAAGGTTATGAAAGTACATTTATAGCTAAGGAAATCAATTTACCATGCAACTCAATAAGCTTTAATTTACAATCTCCCCTCCCAAAATATACATATCTCAGATTTTTTTTAATTACGTAAATTACACTATATTAAAAAAATAGAAAACGACTTATATATTACGACCGAAGTGGTAAGTAATTGTTTCAGCCAATCTGCAATTTCATTGTATCATAAAAATTATACATAGTGTGATACCTCCTCAGCATGGTTTTAGCAGGCTAGGAAATTTTGGTCCAAGAACTAAACATTGTGAACTACAAAATTTCAGTTTGCCAAAGGATGTGAACTTTATAGGTAGTGCCTCGCTTCCGAGCCCTCGCTTCGGGAACAGTGCACCTGTCGTATCTTGCTAAGGAGAATACAAGGCGCCGAGTCAATTCCTTATATGTCAGAAATGACGTAGAAATCTTTTTGTCCTCGCGGAAACGTAATATCTTAACATTAAATTACATGAATAAAAGAAAATCCTCAATAAAGTAATGACTAAGTAATGACAATAAAGTCAAAGTCCTAGCATCTAGAATCTATCGAACTAAACAAGGTGATGTCTGATGGAATCCACAATGATATAATAACAGACTGTCGCAGGGTCTCCTCGTGTCCTAGATGCGACAATCAGTCTTCCCATTACATCGTGTCAACCCCGTCCTCAACAAAGACATAATCGTAGACATCCTCATACTCACCTGGAGGGGAGGGGGAGTAGGGATGAGTGACGGAAAATCACCCAGCAGGCACCTGCCTCAACTAATACAAGACGCGCATACCGAAATGACATAACACGTAGCATATAAAACATGAGATAACATAAGCATAGGATAGAATACGGAAAAGTAATTCACTCCAGGTAAAGAATGCGCAACTTCATGATGCATGTCTAGCTATGCATGTCACACGCAGCAAAGTCATGTCATACAGGATGTCCATATCTCTACCGTGCAATGCATGATCCCAGATCCTACTGAGTGGCTGT
>AP025064.1:30856604-30920908 GCA_036186865.1 Eustoma russellianum
TAAATCTCATGATAGTCATGTTTTAATCCTTTGACTTGAGATTGTCATAGTTTCCAACATAAGGACTATTATATTTTGACTTGATCAAACGTTATCCGTAGCTGGATAATAATAAAGGTCATGATTGAATGTGATAGAAATTATGCAGAGGATATTGAACAATCAAGATAGAATTTGTCCATCTCTTTTGAGAGAGATATCTTTGGGCCCCTCGATTAGTGAGACTGTGAAATGCATGGCCGTGCTCAAATGAATTGATAGTGTGATCAATATCATTTGTTTTATCAGTCTACTTAGAGATCGAGTAATCATATGTTTGAACTATATAAGTATGACGCTGACCATGACTTATGTTCAAACTAGATATCGTGTGACAAAGGGATTAATGCATGTACTATTATTAGGCTAGTTGGACTTTACTCGTATTAATTGGGTAGTTGTAATGCCTTGCTAGAGGCCAATTACGACTTGTTGGTTTAATAGAGATTTAATCAACTGCCAATTAATATGGGCCTATCGGGTCACACACAAGAATGCGTAAGGCTGAGATTAATAATATTAATAATATTAATATTGGATATTAATTATTATTATTATTATTATTATCGTTTTTTTAATATTAATAATATTAATATTGGATATTAATTATTATTATTATTAATTTCGTTTTTTTATGTATATATTTATATCATCGGATAATAACAGAGAATCCATATTTGATATGGATTTTGATTGGTTTTATCTAATCCTAACAGAATCCGTATCTGGTACGGATTTTGATAGCGTTAACAAATCCGATCTGCAATCGGATTTTGATATCTATATATATGTATGGAGCTTGGCGTATCTCATACACCAAGCAATTAGAAAAACGAAAGAACAGAAAACGAAACCCTAGAATCGTTTTTGAGAAAAACAAGTTCTTCAGCCGCGCCGTTTGAAGAGCTAGCACTCCAGGCGGAAGCGTTCGTGTGGATACCGACAGAGGATGATCGTATTCTCGCACCTGCTTCATCTGTGTAATTCGGATCTACAAAGGTAATTTTCGAGTTTCTTTCATCGAATTAAACGAACAACATGGATCCTTGGTAGGAAATCGGAGATCAAGTTTTTTGTTTTCCGCTGCGCGTTTGGCAGTGATCTCGGTTGATTTCCTAACATGCTCCCCTGACCTTGCTGATCGTCGTCGTCGTGTCCCCCGTTCCCTGCCGGCTCACGTCGTGGAGGCATTTTTCCTGAAGTTTAAGTTCATGAAAAGGATGCAAATTAGTCAAAGTAAGTTAAATAGTTGAGTGTAGGGTAAAACGGTAATTATACCAGAAAAGCTCGCCATCGGCACACCTCCGTTAACCCGATCATAACCTAGATCTACTTCATTTATTAAGGGTATACTCGTCATTTCTAGAAAAAGATCATAACTTATGTCTACGTGATCTAGTTAGTCCTGCGTTTCCGAGGCAGATCTAGAGCCTCGGGTCTGATACCACCTGTAGCGCCTCATCCCGATCCCTAACGTCGGAAACAGTGCACCCGTCATATCTTGCTAAGGAGAATACAAGGCATCCAGTCATTCCCTTACATGTTAGAAATGACGTAGAAATTTTTTTCCCTCGCGAAAACGTAATATCATAACATTAAATTGCATGAATAAAAGAAAATCCTCAATAAAGTAATGACTAATTAATGACAATAAAGTCAAAGTGCTAGCATCTAGAGTCTATCGAACTAAACAAGGTGATGTCTGATGAAATCCCCAATGAAATAATAACAGACACTCGCAGGGTCTCCTCGTGTCCTAGATGCGACCATCAGTCTGCCCATTCCACCGTGTCAACCCCGTCCTCAACAAAGACATAATCGTAGACATCCTCATACTCACCTGGAGGGGAGGGGGAGTAGGGATGAGTGACGGAAAATCACCCAGCAGGCACCTGTCTCAACTAATACAAGACGCGCATACCGAAATGACATAACACGTAGCACATAAAACATGAGATAACATAAGCATAGGAAAGAATACGGAAAAGTAATTCACTCCAGGTAAAGAATGCGCAACTTCATGATGCATGTCTAGCTATGCATGTCACACGCAGCAAATTCATGTCATACAGGATGTCCATATCTCTACCGTGTAATGCATGATCCTGTGTCCTACTGAGTGGCTGTAGGTCGTAGTCACCCACAGTCACCGTACCGAGTGTACGTGGCCCCGTGTCCCGTACGTCATGACCCACTATAAATGCAATGCACGTGCCATGAATGCAAAATCAAGATCGCCTGAGGCCTTCTGGCCCATCCTCACCATCCTCTGGCACTCAAATCTAGGTTCATTTAATGCCCAAATAATGTCCAAATGTTGTTCGACATCAAATCTACTTTTCCATGGCTTGTAAACATTTATCAGACATTTTCTATATTTTCTTCATTTTCTCCTTATTTATTTCTATTTATTACCCAATTATGTAAATTAAATAAATTATCATAAACACAGAAATTTAATGAAAATAATCTAATTTCAGCATTTTATAATTTCTGAAATTTATTTTTAATTTTCTGGTATTTATTTATTTATTTCTCATAATTAATACTATTTTAAATCAATTAAATAATATTAAGAAAGCCCATGAATTATTTGTTTTCTTATATAGTAAGTAAATGGTGGCAGGCCACCAGCCTGCACTATTCCTCGGCTCGATGGCAGTAGCCCCGGCCCGCCAGGCCCCTTTTCCTTTTCCCTTGTTTATTTTTTTATATCCTAGTTAACTGGGCTGGCTAGCTGGGGCCCGATTCTTTGGCTATTCGGCCCGACCCACGGTCGACTCATCCAGTTTTTTTTAATATTTTAATTAAATGGGTCAGGCATGTGCACAACCGGCCAGCTAAGAGTCCGGCCCGTCTGGGCCTGGTCCAACCCGGTCCGAAATCTACTTTTTTTTTTAAAATTATTGCATGTGGAGGACACGCGCGAACCTTCCAGCAGCGCGTGAGTCGCACTCACCGCCTCCAGTGCTCGTTTTTCGACCTCAGTCTATATTTTCGTCTATTTTCAATCTACAGGAACCTAATCGAGGGACAAAACAAAACTAAAAAGTCCTAATTATGCCAAAAAGGGTGCCATTTTGATATCAAATTCATCCCTTAAATCAAATCAATGCCCCCAGGTCAATATATGCATTTTCAACAGACTCAAAGAACACATGCATTGCACAAATTAACACACATGCTATAAGTTTTAACAATTGAAACAACCAAAGGCATATAAATCTATCACTAAAGTATGCTTCAATTGTACCCATTTGGAGAGAGAAAAGAGAACTTACTTGATTGATGGTAAACTATACGATTATACAAGACAACGAATAATTCGGAACACCTTGCTTCCTCTTTTCTCTTTCCTTTTCTTCTCATTCTTTCTTTATCCTTCCTCTCTTCTCTTTCTTTTCCCCTTTTTCTTCCCTGGCTGACGCGCCTCTCTACGTTGCCCCTTCCCCTTTTCTTTAAATTTTTTTTTCTTTTCCCTCTTGCGTTTTCCCCCATCCCACCGCCATTTAATTCCCCCCAAGTTGTGCGCAATTTGAGGGGGGTGCGTCTTATACTTTTTTTTAATTTTTTTTTTCAATTATTCTAACCAATTCATTTAAATTATTTATTATTAGTTTTCTTTTCTCCCTTTTTTTAGCCGGTTATTAACATATATGTGCTTTTACCAATCCAAACGGGCAGCTGCTACACATAGAATTTATATGTGATACACAGAATGTCTTTTTGTTCTAATGTAATGTCACACTACACTTTTCCTGTTTATTAGTCCGTTTAATTGAACAAGATGCAAATTAAGCATCCTAAAAATCACTGCTAAACCGTTTCAAGGGAAAAAAAAATTCACTGCTAAACTTTGCCAATGATAATAATCTAAAAGAACATTTCCCAGACCCTGCACGCGGAATCCTAGTGCATACGAAACGTCTCTTCTTACATCTCTTTTAAGATATGATCCATGACAGAATTTCATGGAGCCACCGGATTAAGGTTAATGAGATTTAGACAGGATATATAGACACTTTATAGTATATTTAGGGACTTAGATACTCTCTATATCTAAAGTTGCCTTTGCACTTTTTGTCTTTGTCTTGCATTATTTGTGTATATGCACGATTATGACTATTTTAATATCAAAAACTTGCCTATTTGTATTTACTATATTCTCTCACTAACACACTAGCACACCATATCCCTATTACGGTGTCATGTAAAGCCGGAGGTCTCACTGGAAACAAACTCTCTGTCCTTTGAGATGATAGTATTATTTGTCTGTCTCTCACCATCTCCAGACAGTAGCAATAGTTTTTGATGTTGGTGTGATATAATATATGTATGTGTTGTATTGTGTTATGTGATTGTGGCGTCTCTTTAAAAAAAGAAAAAACAACACAAACTTTTCTCTTTTTCTTTATATGAATGTACTGGAGTGATTAATAAACTTTATATTAATATTTTCCCTCTCTTTCAATTTGGTAAGTAATTTACAAGAGGTTACATATCAAAAATTTATTTTCCGGGAACAAAGTTTGTGGCGTAAGACCAAGCATTGTTGCTTACTGGGTCAGCAAGATGGTCTGCAAGGTTCTCCAATGGCCCCTTTCCGGTCACAATGGCCTGAACGAAAAATCCAAACATCGAGAACATGGCTAATCTTCCATTCTTAATCTCTTTTACTTTTAGTTCAGCAAAAGCCTCTGGATCGTCAGCAAGACCCAACGGGTCGAAACTGCCACCAGGGTACAATGGGTCGACAACCTCGCCAAGAGGTCCACCGGCAACACGGTAACCCTCCACGGCTCCCATTAAAATAACTTGGCAAGCCCAGATGGCCAGGATGCTTTGTGCATGGACCAAACTTGGGTTGCCTAAGTAGTCGAGACCGCCTTCGCTAAAGATTTGTGCTCCGGCTTTGAACCACACGGCTTCACCGAATTTGACTCCATTTCGAGCTAAGAGCTCGGGAAAAACGCATCCAAGAGCTCCAAGCATGGCCCACCTAGAGTGAATCACCTCAAGCTCACGGTTCTTGGCAAAAGTCTCTGGATCAGCTGAAAGTCCAGCTGTATCCCAACCATAATCACCAGGAAATTCACCAGTAAGGTAGCTTGGAGACTCACCAGAGAATGGACCCAAGTACTTAACACGGTCTGGTCCGTACCACGGGCTCCCAGAGGAAACAGTCTTGGGCTTAGCAGCTGTTTTTCTCATTGAAATTCTGCCATTGCCCATCAACTCCGAGGAGGAGGGCGAGATCTTCACAGCATTTCCGGCGAATGATGGAGAGGAGAGCGCCATTGCTGGAGAAGCCATGCTCACGAGAGGTAGAGAAAAGGGCTGCTAAGTAATTTTGTGAAAGTGTGTTTGCTGGTGATTGGTAATGGAAATGGAAGAGCAGGATGTAGCTATTTATGGAAAGTTAGACGTATGGATAACTTATCTTAGGATATCTATGTCTCGATTGTGTTTGGATAACAAGATTCTTGCTTTGAATTTTCCTGAGAAAATCTCCACGTGGCACCTTGTAATCCATCACTTCTTCTTCTTCTTAATTATTTTTCTTTTGCTGTGATGTTTTTTTGACGTGTGGAGGCAAATCTTCTGAAATTGCTAGGTATCAGAAAATGTTCTGAAATTATATTTGAAAAACAGGATTTTTTTTTGCGTTCTAAATAAAAGCAATTACTGTATCTTGCGATTTTTTTCCCCTTTTACAACTGGTTTGTACATGTCTGTATGAAGTAGAAATAAAAATACAAGTGTGTCCTATGACTAGTTTATAGTGTTAAGGAATAACTGCTGCCGAACTAACGTTGCGTTGATCTGCCAAACTTGGGCTGAGCTGATCTGCCGAGCTGAACTTACAGAACTTTAGTGACGTGTTAAAAGATATGCCTTCAGACTTTTTTGATTATCTTTCCTCGTATAAAGATTTGTGAAGCCGTGTATAAAGATTTGGATAGATTTTATAATTAGCTAGATTAGCTAAAATTTATGCATTATCCTTGATATGTAACATTATAAATTACACTGATGAATAGAAGAAAGGTAGATTTAGATAGCCAGAATATTCCGTTACATGGTATGAGAGCCATTGTGCTCCACTATCTCTTCCTCCTAGCTGCCGCATAGACATCGACTGGATACACTCATGGCAACTGAAACCTCACAAACAAAGAAAATTATATCACTTCACGATCTCCACTGTGGAGATCATGCTGGATTACTCATCACTCATGTACAACCGACGGGGGATAAACTATGAAGAATGGGCTTGGGCATTCCGAGAATCCCTTCTTGCTCAACGAAAATTCAGATTTTTGGATGGCAGTATCATTTGACCAGACGCTGACTCCCTGATTCGGCCGATTGGAAACCGGTAAATTCCATGATGGTGGCTTGGATTCTCAACACTGTAGAACCAAGCTTACGATCCACGATTTCTTATGCGGAGGAAGCTAAGAAATTGTGGAATGAGATCAAGCAACGATTTGCTCTGATGAACGCCCCTCGAGTGCAACAATTGTAGCAAACGCTCGCGAATTATAAACAAAACGGTGACTCTGTTATAGTTTATTATGGGAAATTGAAGAAACTGTGGGACGAACTTAAGGACTATGATGCTCTTCCTATGTGCTCATGCGTTCGCTGCACTTGTGATCTGAGCAAACTCCTTGCCCGGTGCAAGGAAGTGGACCAACTATATCATTTTCTTATGGGATTATATGAGGCATATTGTGTGGTGCGTTCGTCTATCCTTAATCAAGAGCCTCTTCCGTCCTTGAACCGCACATACCATATGGTGATTCAAGAGTATAGTCTCAGACAAGTGACGGTGCAGGAGACGCCATCTGAGCCTGCGGCTTTTTCTGTGATCAAGACGAAGGCAGTCACCCGCCTGCCAAAGCCTGACATTGTGTGCACTTACTGCTACCGTAAAGGGCACAAGGTAAGTGGTTTCTTCCAATTTATAGGTTATCTTAATTAATGGGGGGACCGCCCCAAAGGGTTTGCTCAGCCCAAGGGGCCGACTTTCGGGACGTCTGCTCGGACAAAACCAGTGGCTGCTGCTGCTCATTTGACGACGGCCATGCCCAACCTTCTGAGACGCCTTTCGAGCTCGGTCACTGATGCCCTTGTTGAGCTGACTGAGGCCAACCTGAGTGTTGTGCTTCAAGCCCTCAATGCCCGAAAAACATTCGTCCAATGAGCACCTGAGTGGTAAGTGTTATGACTCTTGTTGGTGTTAGGAAACAAACGACATCACTGCAAAAACGCGCAGCGGAAAAACAAAATTGATCTCCTATTTTCTACCAAGGATTCATGTTGTTCGTTTAATTCGATGAAAATTCAATATGTTACCTCTGTAGATTTGAAATCCACAGACGTAGGAGGTGCGATGACACGAACACCCTCTATCGGTATCCACACAAATGCTTCAGTCTAGAGTGCTAGCTCTTGAAACGGCGGGCTGAAGAACTCGATTTTTCTCCAAAAATGAGCTTTGTTTTTCTCTGATGATTGTGTGTAATCTCTGTACGAGATGCACCATCATATATACATATATGTAGATATCAAATCCGAGTCCAAATCGGATTAGTTAAGCCAATCAAAATCCATATCAGATATGGATTCTATCAGGATATTCAAAATCCATATCAGATATGGATTCTTTCGTTATTATCCGATAATACATATATATATACACACACACATATATATATGATCATAAAAAATGAAAATAATAATAATAATAATAATTAATATCTATTATTAATATTATTAATATCAGCCCATGCGCATTCTTGTGTGTGACCCGATAGGTCCATATTAATTGGCAGTCCGTTAAATCTCCATTACACCAACAAGTCGTAATTGGTCTCTAGCAAGATATTGCGACTACCCAATTAATACGAGTAAAGTCCAACTAGCCTAATAATAGTACATGCATTAATCCCTTTGTCATACGATATCTAGTTTGAATATAAGTCATGGTCAGCGTCATACTTATATTGTTCAAACATATGATTACTCGATCTCTAAGTAGACTGATAAAACAAATGATATAGATCACACTATCAATTCATTTGAGCACGGCCATGCATTTCAAAGTCTCACTAATCGAGAGGCCCAAAGATATCTCTCTTAAAAGAGAAGGACAAATTCTATCTTGATTGTTCAATATCCTCTACATAATTTCTATCATACTCAATCATGACCTTTATTATTATCCTGTTACAGATAACGTTTGTTCATGTCAAAATATAATAGTCCTTATGTTGGTAACTATGACAATCTCAAGTCTAAGGATTAAAACATGACTATCATGAGATTTACATATGACGCTAATCCATGTAGTGATCTCATGATGGGTATATCCAATACACTGTTCTCTAACAAGTATCTATGAGATTGATTTGTATCACCATACACTTAATCATCTCATGATTATCAAATCAATAGTCATACTGGTTATAAATTATTTTATCTCTATAACATTAATAAACCAGACACATATATCATAATTGTGTAATATAATAACCAACAATATACCTCTTTATTAATAATAAATGTATAACATAAAACATCCAAATCATGACCTAGGGCACATACACTAACAGTTGGATCATTAATTCAAGAGCATCACATTACATGACGAGTAATTTGAACCTTCTCCACAACTGTGTGTTTACGCAACCAAGTACCGTGCGAATGCCTAATGGAACTAAAATGGATGCGTTCCAACAAGGGGCGATCCGCCTCAATGTTGAGCTTGCCCTTGATAAAGTGTTGTTTGTGCCTCATTTAAATTGCAATCTATTATCAGTTTCTCAATTGGTGAGTGATGGTGCCCGCATTGTTGTGTTTACTGATGATAGTTTTATGATACATGACTGGAATACCAGGGTGAGGATTGGAGTGGGTGAGAAAACACATGGGCTATACATACTGTGCACCACGACACCAGTTCGGACCTATGCACTTGCAGTTGCACTGGATGCAGTGACCTGGCATAATCGGCTCGGCCATCCTTCTCGTAGTGTGTTGCGGCGGCTATGTAATACTATTTCTCCATTACCTACAGATTCTGATATTACTTGTGATATATGTTTCCATGCTAAATAAACTAAAAGGCCCTTTGATTTGAGCAATACAATAGCCGACTCTTGTTTTGATTTAATTCAATTTTTTTGCCATGATTCATACACAATTCAATAAAACCATCAAAACCTTTCAGAGTGACAATGACTCATAATTTTCTCCCATTCGCTCATTTTTTGCCAAGCACGGTGTTTTATATCAAACCTCTATTCAGCATACCCCCAACAAAATGGCCGATTAGAACGCAAGCATCGTCATATTCTCAACGTCGCTCGCATGCTACGTTTCCAAGCCAGCATACCTATTTTCTTCTGGGGTGAATGTGTTCTTACCGCGGCCTATCTCTAATCGTAACCCAACGCCCTTACTTGACAGCAAAGCATCTTACGAGCTCCTTTTTGGTAAATCTCCTGACTATGCACATCTTCGTGTCTTCGGCAGCCTTTGTTATTGTCATACCCCGCAACTTTTGGGTCCGAAATTAAATAATTAGGAAGCAACTTAAAATACAATTTAATAATTGTATAGATTTATGAGGCACAATTGAATAAAATATAGGTGGAAGAATAGTCAAAAAGCTGAAATTGAAGAAATTAGTATACTTCAGAAAATTGAGGAAATTAGTATAGGGAAGTTACTACAGAAAATTGCAGTTTTGGAACCGTCAAAATACTTCGAACACCTAATTTAGGCGCTTCAAGTCACATTAGGTGCCTGAAGTAGGCGTTCAATGTGTCCCAGTGCATCTCCGTACACTTCGAACACCTACATTAGGCGCTTCATGTCACATAAGGCGCTTCATGTAGGCATTCGATGTGTCACAGCACATTTCAGAATACTTCGAACACCTCCAAAGGCGTTCTATGTCACATAAGGCGCCTCATGTAGGCGTTCGATGTATACCAGCACATTCCAGAACACTTCGAACGCCTAGAATAGGCGCTCCAAGTCACTTTAGGCGCCTCCTGAAGGCGTTCCAAGTGTACTGGAAGTTCCTTTTGGCCCATTGAGCGCTCCATGCGTGTGAGATACCTTTATTCTCTTCCATTGCTCATAAAATACAAGTGTTTTTGAAGTGTGCTTGAGTTTTAAAGATTAAGTGTGAATGAGTAGGGTTAAGTGTGAATTCGAAGTGAATTTGCGATACGAAAGGGCATGAAGTGTTATAAATGAGGTATACTTGAGTTGTAAACATTAAGTGTGAATGAGTAGGATTAGGTATGAATTCGAAGTGAGTTAACAATATGAAAGGGCATAAAAGGGTACGAATAAGGTGTGTTTGAGGAAGTATGAATGAGCAAAGTTAAGTGTGAACTCGAGATGATTTTTGTAATACGAAAGGACATGAAATGGTACGAGTAGGGTGTGATAGAGGGTCAGGACTTTGTACTAGGACTTTGTACTTGATATGTAAAGTGTGTGTGCATGTTTACACGGTTGATATGATGTTACATGAGCATTCTGCATCATGACATGAACACTTTGCATTTCGACATGATTTTTGTTTTGCGAAAATAATACGAGTTTGAAAAGAAGATTAAAGTTTTCGAAAAGCAACTATGGCTGCATGTTGATCGCAGGGTATAAAAGTCACATCTGCGAAAGCAGGGTATAAAAGCGTGATCTGTGAATCAACAGCAGGGTATAAAGTATTTTATAGGGCCGTGGACCTATCAGCACGGAAAATAAAGTTATTTTATGGGGTCGTGGACCTATCAGCACGGGGTATAAAGTTATATGTTATGGGGCAGTGGACCTTTCAGCACGTCAGCACGGGGTATAAAGTTATATGTTATGGGGCCGTGGACCTTTCAGCACGGGGTATAAAGTTCTGTTTGCTGTGGACTGATCACCCACAGGGTATAAAGTTCTGCTACGCGAAGAATATGATAAGAAGAATTATGAAAAGTTTTGTGAAATGACACGCATGACATGTTTACGAAAGAAGGCATATGCATGGGTGTTGTGGGATCTCTGAATCAGTTGGAGCCTGAAGCTGGACCTCAGCTTCAGGCTCATCAAATAGTAATTGGCAGAGCTGCGCAGGAACGAAAATGAGTCAGAACCCAAGTAAGTATTAAGCACTTAGAAAATTCTTACATATGAAGAAAGGGTTTACCTGATTCAGGCTCCGCTGGCTCGGGCTCAGCAGGAGCAACACTTGAAACTGGGGGCACCGCCGAAGTGGAAGCTCCCCCAGAGCCAAGACTGGCTAGTCTCCTTTCTCTCCGGAGCCTTTTCCTAGCTTGAGTCTCGGCCATCATTTCAGCTCGGGTAGAAGGACCAGCCATTGCACCTGCATTCAAAGTTAAACGATTAAACACTGGAAAAAAAAAGAAAGGGAATGGCTGAGACAGAAAATACAACAAAGTGCACCTCGGATAATGAGTAATTGATCCGGGGAGAGAGGCAAATATTGGTTACCAACAGCCGAATGGTCTAGATCGGCTGCTAGCCAGATCTCCGAGTCCACCTTCTGTCAGTCAATGACTATTGGAAGTGCTCGAAGTCTGTCTGCTTCATTGCAGTGATCTTGGCTTGGCCTCGTGCTATCAGCTCTGCCAGCCTTCCAGATACTCCTGCTCGGCAGCTCGGACCTCTTGACGTAAAAGAATTTCTCCTTCCATCTCTTATTGGAAGAAGGAATATTGACGGCAAAAGGAAAATCAATGCTAGACGTTCGCTTGCTGAAATAATACCAGCTCTGCGAAGTCCGACATGCGAAAAAGGCTCGAAAAATATAGGTATTGAAAGGGAGCTCGGCAAGTCTTAAGAAAAGAATGTAACAAAGAATAAGTTTAAGGCCGTTAGGCTGAATTTGAGGGAGCCTGAGCCCATAAGCCCGCAGAATACGGAGAAGGGGCTCAGGAATAGGGAGATTGAAGCCAGATTTGAAGTAATCTTCATAGACTGCTTCATAATCCCTAGGGGGATCATAAGCAGTCTGACCCGGCAAGGGAAGAAGAGGGCAAAAACGAGCTCTATCAATTTTGTAATATTTACAGATTCTGTCTAAGTCGGCCTCAGACAAAGAAGAAGAAGCTTCTTGAACAGTAGGAGAAGGCCGACCTCTCTCTATGACTCTAGAGAACTGAGAAGGGTCCCTCACAGGGGCCGGAGCAGGGGCAACCCTCACTGGCTCCGGCGAGGAATTGATTACGGTTAGGGCTCTGCTGGAATGAGCAGAGTCCCCAGTAGACTGGAGTAAACTGCCGATGGGAAGATCATCGGCAGAGGCAGTTCTGTCGGACGGCGATGAAAAAACAACGGCTTCCTCACCCCCGGCGGCGTAAGAACCACCTTCAGAAGGATTTTGGGAATCTAGGGACGCAGAAGACATGATAAAGGAGGAAAAAAGAAGACTTACAGAAAATTTGAAGGAAGAAGAAGACCGGAGGAAGGCGGAGCACAGGCTGAAAGAGGCCGGAAGCTGCTGGAATTAGAGAAACTCGCCGGAGAAGAAGCTAAATTGCCGGAGTAGGAAAGTGAAAGCAAATAAAGAGAAGAAATGATCTGCGGAAGACCTATTTATAGGGCTCCATCTCGGCAGCCCAAGAATCGCCTGAAATAAATGGTCCTCGATTCGTGAAACGGCAGAATCCAAAAAGCTGCGCAGCTGACGTTTCGTGCTCTGCGCGAACAGTAAATGCGCAGACTGAGCCAATCAGAATCTGACACGTGCAAGAGCAGAAAACGTGCCTAAGAATGTAGTAAGAATTAGCTGATCAGTTCGGCCAGGAGCTATCATTAACGCTTCGTACCCCATGCCCTAATAAGTACGCTAAGCGGCCTAATCAGAAGTTAACACGTCTTCAAGGGAAGGACGACACGGGGAAAATCTGAACAGATCAGCCTGCCCTCTCAGGTCAGCTCGGCCAAACTAATCTGGGGGGCAAGTGATGAGCCAAAAAATACCCCCCGTTAGTCAATAACGATCAGCGTTGAAGAAGGGGCGTAAAAACGACTAAGTACTGCAGGTCGGCCTGGAGGTTGACCAGGTCATATGCGGACAAACAGTCCATCTCGGCCACAGGGCCACTACGCCATCTCGGCCACGTGGTCACAGCACCCTCTGGGGCTAAAGATCTCACCTCGGTCTAAAGGCCTCAATTAGGCCTAAGGGTCACATCTCGGCCTCAAGGCCTCATCTCGGCCTACAGCTCCATCTCGGCCAAAGAGCTGCACTCGGCCTCAGATCCGATCTACCTACTGATCACGGACCACCTCTGTGACGTCAGCTACGAGCATCATGAAAGGCCCACCAATGCTCTTTGAAGTCGGTCACTTTCATCTCGGCAAGCTGACCCCACACCCTAAGCCATCTCGGGCACTTCTGAGTGCTTCTAGAAGACCTCATCTCGGTTCTAGGAGTTAACCTTAGATAATTCTACCAGGTGAAACTTCCAGCCAGGTGTCCCAAGCTAGCTTACTCAGTTCAGCACCAAGCCACGTGGCGAACATGCAGGAGCAGGAGTCATCCAGATGACCTCCTTGCCTGTCATGATTTCCGGGCTCTGCCCATGCACTGGCCCAATCCGCCATATAAAAAGGCAGAGCAGTAGGAGAGAGAAGGACAAGCTATTACAAACTACACTTTGACAACTCACAGCAGTGAATCATCTTCTCCACGGTGAAAACGCAGGTTTACCAGAAAACCTCTTTTTACAGAACCTTCATCAATATATAAACCTCTCCTAAAATGGCCTTGACTGACTTGAGCGTCGGAGGGTATTACCCGGGGCCATAGATCCCGGGTCCTCTGACCCTTTTTCCTTTGTGCAGGTCAGCTACCCGCCTATTACGGACAACTGACGGAGATCTAACGGCACCACATCAAACAAATACTTGGTGATATAATCCGACATCATCAGTTGTAACATCTTCATCTTTGAAGATTTTTTCACCGTTTGAGTTGCAACCACAGCAGCTTCAAATCTTTTGACAACAGTTCTCCATATATCAAAATCATAACCTTTCAAATGATTATGATCCTAGTGTCTATGACACTGTAAGCATTTTTAGAAGGGAGTATATGACTCTAATATATGCGGTTTTTTCGTGAATCAATAGTTCACCGTAGTACGGTTCAAACGTTATGCATCCTGCTTGACTTAAGATCTCTTTTATCCGGTTCAGAGTATTTATGAAAAAAATAGCAAAATGCTTGCATCATGGAGCAAAATATTTTTTCCGCAAACAAAATATATTTGGACGCAATTTTTATCCTATTTAGTATCGACTTACCTATTGGTTTTAATTCCATGATACATAGTCCATGGTTTGGGCTCTGGAGGAGTTTTGTGCCCTCCATTTGTTGTGGTAAAGTTGGTCTCTGGAGTGATTCAAGTTAGTATAGCCACGTAAATTTTGTATCTTTTATGTCAGTTATTTTTTTAGTTTATTTTATTTTTCTGTTATTGTCATTAATAACTATAAAAAACCCAAATTTGTTCCCTAACACAGGTATATAGCTCCAGCGCGGATGCTATTTAAAACAAATTGTGCCTCTCAATCAATCAATCATACCCAGTATATTCCAACGACAGCAAAAGCTATCATTAGGGTCTATTGAGGGTGAGCAGCAGGCAAACAATACATCTATTCTAAAGAATAGAGAGTTTGCTTCCAGTGAGACTCCGGCTCTATATGTACATGCATAAACGACACAATAATAGGAATATGATATGCTAGTGTGTTAGTGAAGAAATTCAGTAAATACAAATAGGAAGATTCCAATATTAAAATAGTTATAAGCATGTATATGCATATATAATGCAAGACAAAGACAAAAACAGTCATATATTTCATTAAATGTATGAAATATATGCCTGGAAAACATGAGAGATTTTAAACTATTCTTGGAAGAAGTATGACAATTTGTTTTCCTCAACTAATTAAATATCTAAAAATATGTAGGTCTTCTTTTACAATGATCAATCATCCGTATTTTGTTGACATATACATACTTATGTAGCATCATACTATTATGTTACTAATTACTCTAATTTACTTATGTAGCAACATAAAATCTATTAAAAACCATGCATAACATCATTTAATAGCGATGGATTAGAAATGAGAGGAAGACTATAGTCTTGTTACTAGACATTCGATTGCCGTAGGTTTGGTTGACTGTTTGTAGGATATGGTCTTGTAGATTTTACTATTAAAACCTGCAAAATAATAAAAGAACCTATAAAACTTTTGCAAAACTTACGGAATTCAGGATGTCTGGTGACGGCAGACTATCTTTCTACCTAAGAAATACATTATACACTAAGTTACAAAATCTATTATTCATAAAAGATGACTTTTGGTTAATAGGCACGTCCTCCATGCCTTAACGTTCATTGGGAGAAGAATCACATCTGAACTCTACAAAGATTTACCTAAATGTAAATTGATTGATTTGTTTCAGTGATCAGAAGTACACAACAGACTTTAAAACGCATTAGAGTTAGCTTTACTTATGCTCCTCTCGCATCCTGATAACATAAACTTCGCCATGGAGCATCTTATACTCAACGAAACTTCGTTTAAAGAAAGAAAAAAAAAAGAAAAAAAAACTTTCAATGTAGGTGAGATCGAAGCGTCGCCATTAAAAAAAAGAATGAATTTTTTTTTAAAAAAATACGGTAGGAGTAACTACTAAATTATGTTATTTGGTGATTTCCATACTGGGTTTTTTTCCTTTTGATATAACTGGTGTCGTTGTTCTTACTTTTGTTATAATAGTTTGTAAAGGTAATGGAAAGAAGAATGAATGTAGATTATAGTTTAAATAAACAGTAATAGCTTGACATATGACATGGATCGATCCATGTATCAGTTGGATCGATCCATGTGGCTTGAAAATGAAACTAAGTATCCTGTTGAACATCGATCGGTGACATCGATCGATCGATCACATCGAAGTGGCATGGGTGCAAAGTTAAAGTACGCTGTTCAACATAGATCGATCATATGGATCGATCGATACATAGCTCGATCGAATTGGAGCACACTGTGAGACATTGATCAATCGATGTGCCAAACATGTAGCGACCCGCCCCGATATTGGACATCGGTACCAGTGCACCCGCCGTAGTCTGCTACGAGATCTATGACGCGTCAAAGCAGATCAAGTACACATCATCAATGACGTGAGATAAATCAACAGAAACGTCGTAAAATTTAAAACTTCACTAACATCAATGTAACCAAAAGAAATACAGCAGAAATAAAACGCGTCCGATTAACTGTATAACATATCCTCCAGTACAACATAACAAACATCAATGTGTTCCAACTTAAAGAGAATGATCAGCAATCTATATACTTCAATGACCATCATCCCAGCGAGCCCACTCACCACCATCTTCTACAAATATCATTTCGTACTCTGGCTCGCCTGAAAAGAAGATGGAGTATCTATTCTTAGCGAAAACATCGCCAGCAAGTAACCCGTCTATACACCTTACAGGACCACACACGACGAGTCACCGGTGTATAAATCATTGCCCAAAATAAGGTGCTTGGGTTAGCAAATAACATCTTTATAACAATTCATTAAAATCAATTAAGTCACATAAATGATACGCGAATACGAAAACAAACATGTATCTAGAATAACATACCACATAAGCAAGTCATTAGCGAATGTCAATCTTTGCATGTCATGTCTTATGCTTCGTGAGACATGATGCATGTACTCTTTTGAAACCACACACAAAACCCATGCATATGTTGTCTTTCGTAAACATGCTATGCGTGTCATTTCGCAAAACTTTTCATATTCTTCGCGTAGCAGAAACTTTATATCCTGTTGGTGATCAGCCCACAGCAAACAGAACTTTATACCACATGTTGAAAGGTCTGTGGCCCCATAACATATAACTTTATACCCCGTGCTGATAGGTCAACGGCCCCATAACATATAACTTTATACCCGGTGCAGATAGGTCCACGGTCTCATAACATAACTTTATTTTCCGTGCTGATAGGTCCACGGCTCCATAACATACTTTATAACATGTTGTTGATTCACAGGTCACGCTTTTATACTCTGCCACTGTAGGCGTGACTTTTATATCCTGCGATCAACCAGCAGTCATAGCTTGTCTTTCGAAAACTTTAATCTTCTTTTACAAACATATGTTCTTTCGCAAAGCAATACTCATGTCAAAATGCAACGTGTTCATGTCGTGATGCAGAATGCTCATGTAACTTCATATCAAACATGTAAACATACACACACACGACTCACATATCAAGTACAAGATCCTGAACCTCAGCCGCTCCACGCTCGTACCTTTCCAAGTCCGTTCGTATCACAAACTTATTTTGGATCCATTCTTATCCTTACTTATGCACACTTAACATTTACTCCTCTAGTACACCTCAAATACCCTTGTATTAAAGAAGTACATGCATCATGATACATGAAGCATAAGATTTCACATGCAAGAAATGTTACTATCATATATTCTGTTTATGTAATACGTTTGGCATATGTGTTGGTTTCATTTTGTGTGTCAATTATGTGGCTTATTTGGATTTGATGAATCGTTATAAAGATGTTATTTGCCAACCTGAGCACCTTATTTTGGGCATTCATTTATATACTGGTGACTCGTCGTGTGTGGTCCCGTAAGGTATATAGACGGGTTACTTGCTAGCGATGTTTTTGCTAAGAACAATTACTCTATCTGCTTTTCAGGTGAGTCAAGGTACGAGATGATTTTATAGAAGATATCAGCGAGTGGGCTCATTGGGACGATAGTCACTGAAATGGACAGGCTTACAGTCCTTATCCTTTAGTTGAGGGATTTACTGTTAAAACTTTCTATTGAAGGATACTTTAGACACTCTCTCTGACACGTTTTATTTCCGCCGTGTTTCATTTGGGATACTATTGTTATCTTACGTCATGAATGACGTGTGCTTGATCTGCTTTGATGCTTCGTAGTTCTCGTAGTAGGCTACGGTGGGTGTACTGGTACCGATGTCCAGTATCGGGCCGGGGCGCTACAGTTATGCTCACAATTATCAACACCACAGTGACAAATTCCAAAGTCGTAGCCGTAGATGTATCTTTGTTGGTAATCATTCGGGCACCAAAGGATGGAACGTGTATGACATTGCAACCCGAACATTCTTCACCTCCCCAATGTGACCTTCCTTGAAAACAACTATCCCTTTGCCTCCTCTACGTCGCCATCTTCCCCCCTTCTCCTGCTGCTCATACACCCGACTATGATGAGGTTTCCTCTCCCCACAGGATACCTCGGCTAACCTTCCTACCTTGTGTAGCGACCCGTCCCGAGCCGTAGTACTCAGAACGACTCACCTGCCGTATTTCGCTAAGGAAGATACAAGACGTCGATATCGATGCAAAACACGTCAACAGCGTGACGCGAATTGATGTCAGTGGAAGTCAAATAAAACCTCAAATCATCATAAATAATAGATACGTACAATGGTCTAATCAATGGTAAATAATACATCATAAAAAATAAAGGTGAATGTCTAAGTCTCCAACAAGTACGTAAAATGAAACTGCGATCTCTAGTCCAAATATCGATAATGTCCTTGGTCTAACGGTCAATGTCCTCACTCAGTATCGTCCTCGACGTACTCTAAATCGTACTTCTGATCATCTGAAAAATGATAAATAGTGGTATGAGCAACACTTTGCCCAGCAAGTAACCTTAACATATTTACTATGGGATCATACACGGGGAAGCAAGTGTAATAAATTAAATAAATAACGATATGAAAAATATCATGCTTCTCTTCGCAAATAAAGTTTACTTTTTTTACCCCGATACCAATCAAGCAACAAAGGCACACGCAACTAAGTCAGCAGCACACAAGTGTTAGTACAATCAAACTCGATGATGCAATTTCAAAATCGATGCAATGCGATAAAATCGATTTCTAATATTCAATTCCAAACTATCCATTTTCCAATTTTCAAATTCAATTTCAAATGTTCGATACTTATGGTACGATGATCGATATGACACGATACAATACGATGTTCGGTACGATACAATACGATACAATTTTCAATACGATATTTCGATCATCGATACCAATATGATTCCAATGCAATGGCCATGGTTCTTACCTTACAAATGACTTATATCGCAAGACTTACGAATTAATCCCCCAATGGTCAAGTATGCCACATGCGCTCTATCGAAATAGTCAAATATGCCTGGGTGATCCAATTGGCGGTCAAATATGCCCAGACGCTCTATCAAAATAGTCAAATATGCTCGGACGCTCCGTTTATCTGAGACCAACCCGGCCTGCCGATATATTTCCCTTGTAAGGGTGAATTTTCAAAATTATGAATGAAAATTTTCTAAAATTATTTTTCAGGTCCAAAGTTAGTAAAAAATATCAAATAGTGCAATTTACAAGAATCCAACATAAATAGTCCAAATAATGTCTAAAATTAGCAAAATACCCAAATAACCAAAAATTCCAAATAAAATATACCGAATAACTCCAAAATTTCAAAAGTACCAAAAATAATCCATAGGCAATTCTCATAATGTAGCCACTGCCTTAGTCGGCCAGCAGCACACTCACCAAACACATATACGCAAAATCCCCAAAATATATGTATACAATACACATGCACAACAGTGACACTCAGCCACTGCCACACATGCATAAATGCACGGCACACACCGCACCCCATTTTTTTTTATATCATTTTGCAAGGCCACCAAAATTGGTAGAATGACCACTGCCTTAACATTTTTAATGTAAGACATCACTGCATACTTCCAAATACCACACTTGTTACAAAAAGATTTTAACATTTGAGCCAAGATTTGAAATCGTTCATTTGTATCATCATTTTTTTTAAATACATACGGCCACACATTCACATCATATATATGTATATGTATATATTTAATCGATACATACAATTCAACATACACGTATGTACAAATGGATATACATGTATAAAAATTCATTTATGCAATTCAAGAATACTAATGCATGATCCAAGTTATTATCAAAAATATAAATCTATAGTTTGCCAAGATCATAGTAAATACACCAAGGTTACTTACTTCGATTCAGATATACTATATCGTATACGAATTCGGAATGGATTGAAGACCACTTTTCTTTCCCTTCCTATGTTTATCTCGGCCTGCAGCCTCATGACCAAGAATTCTGGGGAATACAAAGTATTGACTATTGTGATTGTATCAACTTACAGGTGGACAAAATTTCACATCGCCAGCATTGAGAGGAACGAATTTTGATTTTTCCATCAACTCAAGTGGAAGCCCCTCAGAAGATTGTTAAACCAAGAAACACCACCCGTTAGTCAACCACCGTCAACGGTAGGATATAGACGTAAAAATTGTTAAGTCCTGCGGGTCGGCCCAGAGTTTGGCAATGTCATATACCGACAAACAATTCATCTTAGCCAAACGGCCATGGCACTATCTCGGCCTAAAGACCTCATCTTGGTCATCAGCCCCATCTCGGCCATAGAGTAACTCGGCCAAAGGGCCGTATCTCGGCCTCGGTTCCATTTTACCCGATGATCTCGGGCTACTTGTGACGTCAGCTGCGAACATCATAATGGGCATAATCATGTTCTCTGAAGTCGGCCATCTACGTCTCAGCAAGCTGACCCCACATTCTAAGTCATCTCAGGCGCTTCTGAGTACTTCTGGAAGGATTGGCCTCGGTTCTAGGAGTTTACGTTGGGTAATTCTACCAGGTGAAACTCCTAGTCAGGTGTCTCAAACTAGCTTACTCAGCTCAGTACCGAGCCATGTGGCGAATATGCAAGAGCAAGAGTCATCCTTATGACCTCCTTGCCTGTCACGATATCCAGTCTCTGCCCATGCATTGGCTCAAGCCGCTATATAAAAGACAGAAAACAGGAGAGAGAAAAAGAAGGTAACAATTCACAAATTACAATTGTGACTCATCTTCTTCACGGTGAAAAACTCAGGTTTACCAGAAAACCTTTACTTTAAAACTTTCAGCAGCATATAAACCTCTCCAAAAATGGCCTCAACTGACTTGACCGTCGGAGGTTATTACCCGGGGCCATAGATCCTGGGTCCTCTGACCTCGTTTCTTTGTGCAGGTCGGCCAACAGCCTACTACAGACAACTGACGGAGAATTGACGGCGTAACCCCCATATCAAATTTAATACTTGGTGATAAATCCGACATCATCAAATTGCCGCTAGAAGGAGGGCCCGAACCTCCGTCAAATAAGCTCTCTTAAGTGCACTATTTAAGGTTTTAAGTCAGTTCTGATGGGGAGAGTACCACGTGAAGGGTTAGGGGAGTCTTCTAATCCTCCCCGTCGCAAAGATACCCGTTCTGGACCTCCTGGACAGGTTTCCAGGGGGCCTGAGCTGGAGACAAAAAGGGCACCAGCGGTGACAGCCGATGAGCGAGATAAGGCCGTGAAATATATGTCCGAAAATTTAGATGTGTTTGAGGCAATGGTAGAACGGCTCAAAGGGAAACGTCCCGAGGTAGAGTCCATGGAGGAGGATCTCTGTCCTCCCTACCCCAGAGAGAAGACTTATCAGCAATCTTCTCATGGCCCTCAAGGCTTTATGGCGGATGCCAGACGCAGCGGTGACAAGGCCTCTACTGTGGAATCGATGCCTTTGCCTCGGTAGCGCCTTGGCGTAAGGCCCCGATCATTCAAAAGTGTGCGCCAGGAGGCTGACCCTCGCAGGCCGAGGAGCCGTCCTGAGGAGCCTAAGCCGAAATACATGAGGGTGATTCAAGAAAGTCCATTTCTTGGGACATTGCAGAGTATCTGACACCAGACAACTTCAAGATGCCAAAGATGGACACTTATGATGGGACTTCAGATCCCACTTATCATCTTTTTCAGTTTCAGATAGCAATGAGTCTGAAGAATGTCCCCGATCCGCTACGATGCAAAACCTTTCCCATGTACTTGCGGGGAAAGGCCAGAAGATGGTTTCAGGAACTTCCAGTGCAGTCGGTAGACTCCTTCAGACAATTGACGCAGAAATTCAAGTCTCAATTTGTTTCTAGTGCGCCATTTATTAAAAATTCTTCACACTTGATGACCTTGAGACAGGGTCATGAGGAGTCAGTGTTGAAGTATATGCAACGCTTCTCGGATGAATCACTGCAAGTCAGTGATCGAAACAAAGGAGCGAAGGCTGCTGCTTTCATTAATGGCCTTAGAGCGGGCCGCCTCTTCTCTCAGCTGGCTGAAGAGGGGCCCACCACACTGAGGGAGTGCTTGGAGAAGGCTCACCAGTTTGCCCGGGGTGAAGAGGCAAACCGATTGAAGAAGGAGGCCGAGCAAAGTACTCGGCACGAAACTCGGCCCAATTCCAAGTGGGACCGACGTGAGGATAAACGCGATCGACGCTGTGCGTTTGATCGCCTAGGTGGCCGAGGCAAACGAGGTAGGGAAGGTCTGTCCCTTTTAGCCTCTAAAGATAGAATTTTGGCCGTGATGGAAAAAGATGGTTTGAGGACGGACCCTAAACCTCTGGCAGGTCTCAGAGATAAAAAGGATCCTAAGCTATACTATCGTTATCATCGAGATGTCGGCCATGATACAGAAGACTGTCGGCAATTAGCTCAAGAGATTCGGAAGTTGATTGAGCAGGGGCATCTGAAGCAGTTTTACGATCCACGCTCACGACTTCACAATCGTTTGGACTTTCGAAAAAGTTCTCAGAAGGATAAGTGCCGACCTGAGACTCCACCTCGGTGTCCCAGGTCGGACGACAACGATGACAGAGGCCGACATGAAGCTACAGTGCAGCCTCAAGTCAATTCTATAATTTACACCATTGCAGGAGGGCCACCTCAGAAAAGCCAGGGGGGTCCCAGCTCGTCAGGGACGTCATCTGGGCCTCCCCCTAAAAAGAGAAGGTTAGCCCGAGAACTGGTCTACGGACCAGAAGATATTATTCCACTAGACTCTAATAATACAGGTCTAGTAATATGCTTGTGTATGCATTTAGCGCCAGATAGAATTGTAGAAGTGCGAAGAGTTTATGTTGATACTGGAAGTGCTGTAAATATCATGTATTATCATGTATATAAGCAATTGGATTTGGCAGATTCCCAAATGACACCAGTGACCTCACCTCTGTTCGGATTCACTGGTATGCCAGTTCGGCCGGCTGGACTGATTACACTCAGCGTCAGCTTTGGTAAACCTCCCGCTTACCGTTGTTTGTGGATGGATTTTGTGGTAGTCAAAGAAAGGTCGGCGTACAATATCCTCTTAGGCCGACCCGCTTTGGTAGCTCAGGAAGCAGTAATATCCCCTTTGCATGTAAGCATGAAGTTTCCTACACCAGGTGGAGTAGTTACCTTACAAGGGGATATTCCTATAGCTCAAAACTGTTACGCAGTTGCCACTCAAGGGGCTGGGGCCGTCCAACAGGTTGTTTTGGATGACCTCATTCCCCCACTGAGGAGCATTTACACTCAGATGACGCAGTCCAAGAATTCATTCTAGATCCAAGTCGGCCAGAAAACACCATCAAGATTGGAACATGGATGTCGGTTGGGATGTTGGCTCAGCTTCAGAGTTTGCTGAGGGAGTTCGCTGAAATTTTTGCATGGACGGCAGAGGACATGCCTGGGATCCCAACTATCTTGACTGAACATCGGCTTAATGTGGACTCTCAGGTCAGACCCATTAAGCAGAAGAAGAGGAACTTTGCTCCTGAAAGAAATAAGGTGATAGCAGAGGAGGCCAAAAAACTCCTTACAGCAAAGTTCATTGCAGAGGTCTTGTATCCGACATGGTTAGCCAATCCTGTTGTGGTTCCCAAATCCGACAAGACCTGGAGAATGTGCGTTGATTACACCGACCTGAATAAGGCGTGCCCAAAAGACTGTTACCCTTTACCAAAAATAGATAGGCTGGTAGACTCTACTTTGGGGTATGAGGTCTTTGATTTTCTTGATGCCTTCAAGGGTTACCATCAGATCATGATGGCAAAGGAGGATCAAGAGAAGACCTCCTTTATAACAGAGTCGGGTACCTATTGTTATGTCAGCATGCCCTTTAGTCTTAAAAACGCAGGGGCTACTTACCAACTCGCTGTTCTGAGACCAGATTGGCCGAGTTATGGAAGTTTACATTGACGATATGTTGATCAAGAGCAGGTCTCTTGATCAGTATATCTCAAATCTTCGGGAAGTGTTTGTCATCCTAAGAGACTCCCGTATGAGGCTGAACCCGAAAAAATGTACCTTTGGAGTTCGCACGGGAAAGTTTCTCGGATACATGGTTTCCAAGAAAGGAGTGCAAGCCAATCCGGCCAAGATTGAAGCCCTAGAAAGTATGCATGCACTTCAAAGCATCAAAGAGGTTTAGAGGTTGACAGGCCGAATTGCTGCTTTGAGCAGATTTCTTTCTAAGTCAGCAGAGAGGTCACTACCCTTCTTCTAAATTTTGAAGAAACGAACCGCTTTCCTCTGGGATGACCAGTGCCAAAAAGCGTTTGATGATCTGAAAGCACACTTGGCCGAGGTGCCAATGCTAACATCTCCTCTGCCAGGGGAAACTTTGTACATATATCTGTCAACCTGCCATGAAGCAGTAAATGCAGTTTTGCTTAGGGAGCAGGATGCTGTTCAGACACCCATCTATTTTACTAGCAAAGTGTTGCATGGAGCCGAAGTGCGCTACCCCAATGCTGAAAAACTTATCTTAGCACTAATAGTGGCGGCAAGGAAATTCCGACCCTATCTCCAAGCCCATCCAATAATAATGGTAAAGGATCAGCCCTTGAAGCAAATTTTATCCCGACCCGACACGTCTGGCCGAGCTGCTAAGTGGGCTATGGAGCTTGCTGAGTATGATATCGAATATAAATCACGCACTTCTATTAAGGCTTAAGCTTTGGCCGATTTCTTGGCCGAATGGATATCTCTTGAAGAAGACCATTTTCCAGCGCAAGGTTGGATCTTATATGTTGACGGATCTTCTTCAAAAGAGGGAAGTGGAGCAGGGCTCCTGATAATCAATCCAAATGAGGAAGAGATGGAATATGCTTTATGCTTTGATTTTGAGGCTACCAACAACGAGGCCGAGTATGAAGCTTTGATAGCTGGACTAAGTCTTGTCCGAAAACTGGGGGCACAAAAAATAATAGCCCAAAGTGACTCACAGCTCATAGTCTCTCAAATCAATGGAGATTATGAAGCTAAAGAGGACAACATGAAGCGATACTTGGCCAAGGTTCAGCATTTGAAGGGAATGTTTGAACACTTTATGGTAGAGCATATTCCCAGGTCGGCCAACAAATGGGCCGACGTACTATCTTGGCTGGCCTCATCCACCTCGGCCACAATAGGGAAAAAGATTGTTGTAGAGTTGGTGAAACATCGTGCTTTTGATGGAAATGAAGTCTTGCAACAAGACTATCAAAACATGTGGATGGATGAGATAGTCACTTACCTGCAACATCAAACCCAGCCTGAGGATAAGTCTCGAGCTCGGCGTCTTCACCTAAAGGCTTCCAGGTACGCACTCTTTAATGATCAGCTGTATAGAAAATCTTTTACACAGCCTTGGTTGCGTTGCGTGCCTGAAGATGAGGGAGATTATATCCTCCGTGAATTGCACTTGGGAATATGTGGAAACCATTCCGGTGCACGCTCTTTAGCCCGCAAATGCTATTTAGCTGGGTATTATTGGCCTACCATTCGAAAAGACGTAGAAGAGTTGGTTAAAAAGTGCCAATCTTGTCAAGCGCATGCCCCGACCTCTCATTTGCTGAGCCATGAGTTGACCATTATTTCTAGTCTTTGGCCATTTGTGCAATGGGGAATGGACTTAGTAGGGCCTTTTCCCCGAGCTCCTGGCTCGGTCAGATTTCTGTTGGTAGCTATTGACTACTTTACCAAATGGATAGAGGCTGAGCCACTAGCCACCATAACTGGGGCCCAAGTAAAAAAGTTCCTATGGAAGAATATTATCTGCCGATTCGGTCTACCCCAAGTCTTGATCTCAGACAATGGAAGGCAATTTGCCGAGGATCCTGTGAAGACTTGGTGTTTTGATTTGCATATCAAGCAACGCTTCACCTCGGTAGCCCATCCCCAGTCAAATGGCCAAGTAGAGCTGGCCAACAGGATTATTAAAGTGGTCTTAAAAGCGCCTAGATAAGGCCGGCACGAGTTGGGTGGAGGAATTACCCAGCGTCCTATGGGCTTACCGGACTACACCATCTACTTCAACAAAGGAAATCCTTTTTCCTTGGTGTATGGTACTGAAGCCCTTATTCCTGCAGAGATCGGTTCTACATCCGCCCGGGTAGATCATTACTCTGCCTCAAGCAATGACCAAGAACTACGATTAAACTTGGATGAACTTGAGGGAAAAAGAGACCGACCTCACATCCGCATGGCACAATATAAAAACTTGATCTCCCAATATTACAACTCTCGAGTACGTCCGAGATCTTTTCGAGTGGGAGACCTAGTGATGCGCAAAAATGAAGTCAGCCATGCCATTCCAGCGGGAACTTTTAATCCCAAGTGGGAGGGTCCATACCGAATAGTTGAAGTACATTCAGCTGGTGCCTACAAATTGCAAACTCTGGAAGGTCGAACTCTTCCTCGAACTTGGCACACTTCTCATCTCCGACTTCTACATCAATGATATAACTGTAACTATTTTGTATATCAATACAACTTTGTTGGAGCATCTATCAAGAGTTAAGGACTGTATCAGGTGTCCAAGCAGATTTCGAGACTGTATCAGGTGTCCAAGCAGATTTCGAGCACTATGGAACGCTCTCACAAGACCTCAGCAGGTCCGAGGCAAATGCCCGCCATAGGGTAAATTAAGACCTCGGCAGGTCCGAGGCAAATGCCCGCTAAAGGGTAGAGCAAGACCTCAGCAGGTCCGAGGCAAATGCCCGCTAAAGGGTAGAGCAAGACCTCGGCAGGTCCGAGGCAAATGCCCGCCATAAGTTAAATTAAGACCTCGGCAGGTCCGAGGTGAACGTCCGTAAAAGGGTAGATCAAGACCTCGGCAGGTCCGAGGCAAAAGCTCGCCAAAAGGGTAAAATAATACCTCGGCAGGTCCAAGGCGCTAGCCTATTAAAGGGAAGAACAAGACCTCGGCAGGTCCGAGGCAAAAGTCCATTAAAGAATGACTTGCAAAACCTCAGCAAGCCTGAGGTAAAGATTCACTAAAGGGAAGACTTGTACAAACAAGCTCCAAAAATCCTCTTAACATAAAGAGGCTGAGGTGAAACAGAACAAGGTACACATACCTTACTTGATCTAGTCAGACTAGATAAAGTTGCGTTAAAAAGCAATATTACACACTCAAGATTTGGAAGTATAACTATAGTCAAAGTCCAAGTCTGATATAAACAAGGCAGAGTTCATCTTAAATTTGTCCATGAGTCAGCTCAGCCCAAACAACAGGTTTATTTTATGACTTGGAGACTTAGTTTATTTACAATGAAGGTGATTAAGTTTGATAAGACTGACATGGAAACTCAGCAACAACAACTTTGAAAAACAAACTTGATAAAAATGCTGAAGACAGAAGAGAAAACTGAGCCAGAAAAGATAAGTTTTCATTGATTGAGAATTAAGTTCAAGGTACAAGTCGATATCTGCTCAACTAAAGATAAACAAAGAAAAATCCTAAGCCTAGTCATCTTCCTCCCTCAAATCAGCACCGTCCACAAATTTCTGAAATTGTTCTTCAAAGTCTTGGGCAGCAAGAGGATTGTACAACTCAGCTAGTCGAGGATTTTCTCTGTTCAAGTTTGGGTAAATGGTTGAGCAGACATTGATCGCTTCTCTTCGGCCAAACTCCATGGCTGCGCTCTGCAGAAAGATCATATTTTCTTCAAAAAACTTGGACTTTTTGTAGTCCATAATTGTTTTGATCTCTGCTTCAGTCAATTGATGGCGCAATAAACCAATTTGCTCTTCATCAGCTTTGCTCTTCTGCGTCGCCTCAACCAGTTGCTTCTTCAAGAACTCAATCTCATTTAGAGATTGAATGGAGGTCAGCACCAGATCTGCCACCTTGTTCTCCAACTCGTCCACCTTGGAGTTGGAGGTGGCCAGCTGCACTTCAGCCCTTCGCTAGAATTAAGAGTTCTCAACTCGGAGGTTAGCATTTTCCTGGGTCAGCTCAGCTTTCTTTTGCTCAGCTTCTTCAAGCTGCTTGTTCTTATTTTCGAGCTCCCCATGGAATTCTCCTCTGCGAGTTAGAATCTCTAACTCCTGGGCTCGGACCTGCAAAAGAAACAGAGTTAGAAAAAGTTAAGTAATAAAAAGCAAACAAGGCACTCAAAGGAAGGTTTGCTTACCAAAGCGATGTTGGACTGAAAGGCATTTGACAGCTCGTCCCAGCCAGTTGCCCTAAACTTTTGGTGGTCTAAGGGTAGAACTGCCACCTTGTTTAGTCTTCGAGCTATGCTGGGATCCACAGCTGAATCCCCTTCAGAACCCAATCAGGATTGGGTCTTGAATCTCTCCCGACTGAGGCAGGTTTTCCTCAGCCGGCTCAGCAGCGATCATCTCCGGGGGCTGAGATGACCCCGGATCATGACTGCTGGAACCTTCACCCCTTTGCCTTTTCCTGGGGCGAAGGCTGGAGCCTTCACCAGCCTCTGCTGGAACTTCTGAATCAGCGGAAGCTTGAGGCTGGATCTCAGCCTCAGGCTCCTCATCCGTTACTACAACTGGCAGGGCTGCAAAGAAGTAAAGCAAGTCAGAATCCAAACAAGTGTTAACACTTAGAAAATTTTGCGTTTGAAGGGAAAGCTTACCTGATTCAGGCTCCGCTGGCTCAGGCTTAGCAGGAGCAACAATTGGGGCCGGGGGCAGAGTTGAAGTAGAGGCTCCCCCAGAGCCCAGAGCAGCCATTCTCCTTTCCCTCCGAGCCCTCTTCCTGGCCGCTGCCTCAGCCATTAAGTCGGCACGAGAGGAAGGTCCAGCCATTGCACCTGCATTGAGAATAAAACAGTTAGATACTGAAAAAAGGGAAAAGAGGATGAAAACAAAAACAGCAATATCCACCTCGGATGATAAGTAACTGATCCGGAGAGAGAGGCAAATAATTGTCACCAAGAGCTGAATGGGCTATGTCGGCAGCTATCCAAATCTCAGAGTCAACTTTCTGCAGTCTATGACCACCGGAAGTGACCGAATTCTGTCTGCTTCATCGCAGTAGTCTTGGCTCGGTCTCATATTATCAGCTCTGCCAGAATTCCAAATGTTCCCGCTCGGCAGCTTAGACTTTTTGACATAAAAGAATTTCCCTTTCCATCTTTTGTTGGAAGTGGGAATATTAATAGCGAAAGGAAAATCTATACTAGACGCTCGCTTGCTGAAATAATACCAGCTACGCGAGGTCCAACATGCAAAAAGGGCTCAAAAAATGGTGGCATTGAAAGGAAACTCAACTATTTTGAGAAGAAGAAGATAGCAGAGAATAAGCTTGAGGCCATTCGGCTGAATTTGAGGAAGCCTGAGCCCATAAGCCCGCATGATACGGACAAGTGGCTCAGGAACAGGAAGATTGAAGCCAGATTTGAAATAATCTTCGTAGACTGCTTCGTAATCCTTAGGGGGATCATAAGCAGTCTGACTCGACAAAGGAAGGATTAGGCCAAAGCGATTTTTGTCAATTTTGTAAAATTTACATATTCTATCCAGGTCGGCCTCAGACAGAGTAGAAGAAGTCTCCTGGACAAGGGGAGATGGCCGACCTCTTTCAATGACTCCAGAAAAATGAGAAGGGCCCCTCAGTGGGGCCGGAGGATTTAGAGACGCCGGAGCAGGAGCAGTCCCTGCTTGCTCCGACGAAGAGCTGATTACGGTGAGAGCTCTGCTGAACTGAGCAGAATCACCGATGGTCCGATGCAAACTGCCGATGGGAAGATCATCGGCATAGGCAGATCTGTCTGACGGAGACGAAGAGCTGATGGTCACTCCACCGCCGGCGGTGTAAGAACCACCCTCCGTGAGGTTTTGTGAATCACGAGAAGGAGAAGACATAATGGAAGATTGAGAAAGAAGACTTACAGAAGTTCTTAAGGAAAGGAAGAAGAAGGCCGGAAGAAGGTTGAGCAAGCTGAGAGTCGCCGGAGTTTCAGAGGACTGCGGGAGACACAAGCAAGACGCCGGAGTAAACATAAGAAACGAATAAAAGGTGCAAATGGTCTGGGAGAAGCCTATTTATAAGGTTTCATCTCAGCATCCCAAGGGTCGAATTGATTTAATTGGCCTCGATTCCTGAAACGGCCAAATTTCAAAAGCTGCGCAACTGCTGCTTCGTACTTTGCGCAAACAGTAAATGCGCAGAACAAACAAATCCGAGATGGACACGTGTTAGAAAAGACGGTGAATTTATGAATCTGGACAGTTCAGTCTAATCATCTCGGCCAAAGATGACCACCAACGCTTCGTACTCTGTGCAAACCAATAAATATGTTAGGCGGTTTAATCAGAGATTGACATGTCATTGGTGGAAGGACGACATGTTAAAAATTCCGAATAGATTAGTCTGCCCTCTCAGCTCAGCTCAGCCGAACTAATCTGGGGGCAAGTGTTAAACCAAGAAACACCACCCGTTAGTCAACCACGGTCAACGGTAGGATATGGACGTAAAAATTGTTAAGTCCCGCGGGTCGGCCCAGAGTTTGGCAAGGTCATATACCGACAAACAATTCATCTCAGCCAAACGGCCATGGCGCTATCTCGGCCTAAAGACCTCATCTCGGTCATCAGCCCCATCTCGGCCATAGAGTAACTCGGCCAAAGGGCCGTATCTCGGCCTCGGTTCCATTTTACCCGATGATCTCGGGCTACTTGTGACGTCAGCTACGGACATCATAATGGGCATACTCATGTTCTCTGAAGTCGGTCATCTACGTCTCAGCAAGCTGACCCCACATTCTAAGTCATCTCGGTGCTTCTGTGTACTTCTGGAAGGATTGACCTCGGTTCTAGGAGTTTACCTTGGGTAATTCTTCCAGGTGAAACTCCTAGCCAGGTGTCTCAAACTAGCTTACTCAGCTCAGTACCGAGCCACGTGGCGAATATGCAAGAGCAAGAGTCATCCTTATGACCTCCTTGCCTGTCACGATTTTTAGTCTCTGCCCATGCATTTGCCCAAGCCGCCATATAAAAGACAGAAAATAGGAGAGAGAAAAAGAAGGTAACAATTCACAAATTACAACTGTGACTCATCTTCTTCACGGTGAAAACCTCAGGTTTACCAGAAAACCTTTACTTTAAAACTTTCATCAGCATATAAACCTCTCCAAAAATGGCCTCAACTGACTTGACCGTCGGAGGGTATTACCCGGGGCCATAGATCCCGGGTCCTCTGACCTCGTTTCTTTGTGCAGGTCGGCCAACAGCCTACTACAGACAACTGACGGAGAATTGACGGCGTAACTCCTATATCAAATTTAATACTTGATGATAAATCCGACATCATCAAAGATAATGCATTTGGAAGGCAGGGGTCAAGCTTCAAAGGATTAGAGGTTTTAGGATACACTGAAATGAATGGATTTGCAAATGGGCTTGATAAACAGAAATTCTTTGAGAGCGACTGACAAGGAAAAGAGGACTTCAAGTGGGCGATGATCACCATGAAAGCAGGCAAGAGGATTTTCTCTGCTATACACCGCTTTCAAATGAAATGGCCTTTGTGGCGGAAAGGTTGGGGTCAAGGGGGAGGGATTGAGGCAAAAGAATGGACACAAATCATGGGGTCAATGCATTTAGTGGGTAGTTAATTGCACCCACAATCTGACGGTTACTTCTTTTTTTTTTACGTTTTATTTTTTTATTATTTTTTTTTATTTTTTACACGTGCAAAAAAAAGTACTTAATAATATTTATTTATTCATTTTTCCCCTCTTCCCTAGACACGGGATACAACACCTTGCCTCCATCCCTGCCCTCGGCCGAGCTGAGCTCAAATCTCCCTCAGTCCACGGTCGAGTTAAACTCGATTCCACCCCAAGCCTCGGCCGAGCTGCCTTCGGGTCCACTTTAGCCCTCGACCGAGCTGTCCCTCATCTCATCGCCACTTGGCCATAGTCATTGTGTGAAGAAAACACCGTGTTACTTTGCCGATTTTGATATGAACGTCGCACAACATAGCCCATCGGCCTTTTGTCCTGCTCTGTCTGGCTCCTCAGGAACTCCTTACTCTATTTATAATTATCTTATTACTTTCAAATTCTCTTCGGCATGTTGGGCCGTTCTTGCTGCACTCACTTTGTTTGCAAAACTGTAGTCTTACTCCCAGGCGGTCCGTGATCCTCCTTGGAGGCTGGCAATGCAGGAAGAAATCCAAGCTTTAGAAGATAATCATACCTGCACGCTTGAGGATTTTCCGCCTAGCAAACATGCCATTAGCTGCAAATGGATTTATAAAATTAAACATAACTCTGACGGTAGTGTCAAACGTTACAAGGCCCGTTTCATTGTGCATGGCAATCGCCAGATTAAAGGTCATGACTACAACAAAGCATTTGCCGTGATAGCAAAAATAGTTATTGTACGTGTTCTTCTTGCCATTGCCACCGCCCACAACCTTATTATATGTCAAATGGACATTCAAAATGCTTTCTTACACGACGATCTTGTTGAAAAAGTATACATGAAACTTCCTCCTGGCTTTCACCCTTCATCCCCCACTCAGGTATGTAGCCTCCATAAATCACTATATGGCCTCAAGCAGGCACCTCGGTGTTGGTTTGCCAAATTCTCTGCCGCCTCCGCCATTATGGCTTTGTTCTGCCTTATTCGGATTATTCGTTATTTTGTTACAATCAGGACAGTACTTGCATCTATCTCTTGGTTTATGTCGATGATTTGATCATCGTCGGCAATCAGCCTACTACTATTGATCGTATGAAAACCTATCTCAGTCAACAGTTTCACATTAAAGACCTCGACCCTCTAAAATATTTTCTCGACTTGGAAGTTGCTCGTCATCCTACGGGCATCTTCATCTCTCAGCGCAAATACACTCTAGATATTTTCTCAGATTGTGGTATGCTCGGCTCCAAGACTTCGGCTACCCCTCTCGAGCAACATCATCGCCTACCTCACTCAGCCAGTTCTTTCTTGGCTGATCCACTTCCATATCGCGTGCTAGTTGGGCGGTTGGTCTATCTTTGGTCACGTGTCTGGAGTTGTCTTATGTGGTACACACTCTTGCTTAATTTATGCAGTCACCTCGGATTGATCATTGGCATGATGCCCTCAAGGTGGTTTGCTATCTCAAGGGTAGCCTGGTCAATGACTTTTCTTTTCCTCCTCTAATGATTACCGCCTTATCTCTTACTATGATTCCGATTGGGCCAGCTGTCCCCTTACATGTCGGTCACTGACGGCTTATTTCATTAAACTTGGCCCCACTCCCATTTCTTGGAAGACCAAGAAACAAATGACTGTCTGTCATTCTTCTGCTGAGGCTGAATATCGGGTCATGGCATACACCACTTGTGAACTAAAGTGGCTCCTCGGCCTTTTTCGATTTTTAGGTGTTACTTATGATCATGCGGCCCCACTCTACACGGATAATCAATCTGCTTTGCGTTTGTCTCAGAATCCGGTTTCTCACGAGTGTATAAAGCATATTGAAGTAGACTGTCTTTTTTGAGAGATGCCATTACTGACGGCCTCATTCGCCCCCTCCATGTTTCCAGTACTCACCAACTGGCTGATATCCTCATCAAATCTCTCAGTACTTGCGACTTTCACTTTCTCCTCTCTAAGTTCGACGTTTTGGATTTACACGCGCCAACTTTAGGGGGTGTTAAGGAATAACGCTGCGTTGAGTAGTAGACCTGGGTTGGGCTGATTTGACGAGCTGAACTTGCAGAACCGCAGTGACGTGTTAAATGATACACCTTTAACTTTTATGATTATCTTTCCTTGTATAAAGATTTGTGAAGATACATTTCCGTGTATAAAGATTTGGATAAATTTTGTAATTAGCTACATTAACTACAGTTTAAGCGTTATCCTTGATATGTAACATTATAAATTACACTGTTGAATAGAAGGAATGTAGATTTCGATTGCTAAAATATTTCTTTACATATAGTACATAAAATTAAGATAAAGTAATAAGGAAGTCTTGTAGAATTATCATACTTCCTCCATCACAAAATATTATCATACTTTGACTAAAATATAATTTAAAGAAATCAAACTATTTTCGTCACTATTCATATTTTATCATTATTTGGTTAATTTAATTAAACTAGATAAATGATATAAGTGTTAAGTGAAAGTGCAATATGAAAACTTTGACTAATAAATATTACTGTTCTTAATAAATAGACAATATTTACAAGACAACCTAAAATGAAACTATAACAATACTTTCTAACTGAGAAGAATAATAAATTTGGCAATAAGCTGGGCAATCTACTTGGCTAGTGTGTGGTCTATGGGGTTAAACGAAAGATTGTCTGGTTACATGACTATTATGTCAAGTACTTTCTCTGTCTCCAAGCTCGTTCATCTTTTTTATGTCTAGATGTCTTTAAAGTATTTGTCTATGTTTTGTAAATAGTGATAGAAAAATGATTAAATGACTACATTATCATTATTAGTTGTGTTTTTTATATTGAAGTAAATGTTGCTTTTAATGGCTAAATGAGAAGCATAAGCTATAAATACCCTTTTTACTCATATGCTTACAAGTCCTTGACTTTTAGCGTTTAAAACGTTGAGGTAGATCTATTTGAGTATATAGAAGTCATTCGTTACAACAACAACACCAATCATATCCAGTATATCCTAATGATAGCAAAATATACCCATAGAGTCTGGGGTGATAGTAAAAGCTACCGCTACAGTCTAGGGATGGTCTGAGGATGGTGAGAAATAGACAAACAATACATCCATCTTAAAGGATAGAGAGTTTGTTTCTAGTGAGACCCCGGCTCTATATATAACTTTTAGATGTCACAATAATAAAAATATTTGCTATTGTATTATTGAATGAGTTTGGTAAACACAATGAATGACCATCCCAATGGATTGGAAATCCAAAAATGTAGTCAAATAAATCAAAAGGTGTAGTCAAATAAATTTTGTTTCTAAAAATATATAAGAAAGAGTATTACACACATACATATATAAGACGTGTGTAGCACAGATCCTTAAGACAATATTGCACGGACCCGGCTATATGCCTATGGTAATCGTAATTGTCTTCCAAGATACAATGGTCACTAACTTTGTTAGAGGTTAGACTTCTCTTCGAATAAAGACAGTGACCTTTGAATAATTGTGTATTCTTCTCACAGACATATCGGGAAGAAACTGGTTTCCAAGGTTCCACAAGGATCTTCTCTACTTCGGTTTCTTTGTGGCGTTATATAGAATTTGGATTGAGAGAAACCATATATTACATCAGAAGATTGCAAAAATTCAGCAAACAACGACCAATGAAGCCCTCCAAAATATCATATATAATGTTATATCCTTGCAAGGTGTATAAATAACAAAGAAAAATTGGGAGCTGGCCCTTAGTCTTGGTTTGCCTATGAAGATTTTCAAATAACAAAGATAGCCAAAGAAGTATATCGATTTAGCTTTGGTGAGGTTAATGGCTCAATATCTTGAAGTTGGCTCTTGGTTGGGGCTATTGTTTTGTAACACCCTATGGTTACCTCACCATTCTCAATGGTTCAGTGTTGTCGTGGACTATTTTATGGAAGGACTAAGAAGCATCAGACCAGAAGAGATTTAATCAGCTTCGTCCGACTTAATTGTTAGTCCATTTGACTTGAGTTCCTACCTACTACTACTGTTGGAATTAGGTACACTTTAGCAGTAGTTCAGGAAACTCCTGGGAGGACTGTACTGCTATAGTCAATCTTTTCTAATTCTAACCGAGGTTCATGACCTACACATACTATGTTTTATGTCACTGCTCTATTCTGTTGGTTTAGTGATTGATCATGGTTGCTATTGATATATGCTATCCTTTTGTATGCCACCTATTTGTTATTGCATCTCACAACTTTTGTACAGGTAGGCAATTCCTTTCCCATAGTTACTTAGGTGGCGTTTGGTTGGGGGAAATGGGAATGAGGGAATGGGTTTGGAGGAATCCAAACTCATTCCGGCTGTTTGCTTGGGGTAAATGGGGGAATGTATTTCATTTTGATATCCAACTATTTGCTAATGGATATCGTTTTTTGATATACTAGGCCCCCTTATCTATCAAAATGTGAGAATGGAGATCCGTCGGTCAACGCCGGTCAACGACGCCGGCCACCGCCGGCCACCAGTCCGCCGCCGGCGACCACTATTCCGACCGGTCACTATTTCCATTCCCACTTTAATACCAAACAACTATCACTTTTAACCCCAAACCCATATCCTCCAAACTCATTCCCTATCATACTCATTCCGATTCTAATTCTGATTTCCAAGTGCCAACCAAACGCCACCTTAGTTCTAGTGGTCATTTATGACTATCTTTTAAAAAGGTTGACAGTAGTACATAGAATGCATTGTAAGTTGCCTGGATTTCTATTTGGTTTGTATGTGAAATTTTAATTTACAAAAGAAGATAGATGCAAAAATGCCGATTGAATTTTCTACATGATGTTACTACATACATAAGGATGCAGCAATGCAAGTAACGGGAAAACTAACTCCATTTCTTCATGGCATGATTGTTCCATTAATAGAACAAGAGGAAGGGCCGGTTACAACTACGGTTCAATTGAACCATTGTGTTGATTCATAAACCGGGCCGAGTTCAAGACAACTTAGGTTCGATCTGGGCTGAACATTTAAATCAGTTTGGAAGAAATATATTTAATAATTAATAAATAAACTATATAATAATTAAAGCAATTTCTCTAAATAGATAATAAACATCCGGAACCGGATACTTTGAAGCATAGGATGCAAGAAATGTACAACCTGTCTCCAGGGCATAGTTCAGTTGTTATTCGGATCGAGATTGGTTCCAAGAGGTCAAGAGTTCATTCCAGAAATACGCACAGTGTAGATGTTCCACTGCTGCTAGGCCGAAGGTCTGGTTTGCAAGAGACATTTTGTGTGGGCCACTGCGCAAGTCCTCACCCAACCAAAGAGACCGCTGGACTCCTGATTTAGTTCATCCATAATGTTCATTAGGATCGGAGTTGTGAGAGTCCCCAGGACGAAGGATTTTGTTTTTTTGCTCCAAGAAATGTACAACCTAATTTTTCCCTTCTTCAAGGACAGTAAGGATGTGACACCTCAGGAGGTAGTGTACTTCATGCAGGTTGCATAAAGCATTATATGTTCAATTACTAACATTTCAGAAATTTTATAGCTCTACCTATATATATGTTGTGCAAAAATGAAAAACAAAAAAAAGGAAACTACTTGATGATGCCATAAGAGTTGCAAGTGCTAGTAATATGAGTAATCTTGTGTTAGATTGTTCTGATATAGTATAAATGTTACACCAAATAATATGTTTATTTGCTAGTTTTTTTCTTTCATGCATGTACATGTACGTTTGCAAGTGAGTTTTGATTTCATTATTATAGGATGCGTATTAAGTGGGGAAATGTCCACTTATGAACAAAGTTTGTGTTATTGTTAAGCGTTGAACAACAATACAATAATCATTGGGAATGTGAAATTACAAATAAAAACTTTTGAAGCCAACACCCCTTGCCTTCTCCTTTCTACTATCGATAACTATTGGAGCATAAGGCCAATATCCTTGGCTCCGTGGGTCTTTATCGTCACAGTTTCAAGAAGTGAATATGCAAATCAGGAGGTCAGCAGCTTTCTAGGTTGGCAAGACATTACCATGAACATACATAAGGTGCTTACTGCAAACTAGACCAGAAATTTTCTAACTTAATTAGGTCGGATACAATAGCACAACCATTACTAGTCCAGACAGCTGTAAAACACCCGCATTGTATGTGTCCTGGTTCGAATTTGCGCATATGCACATGATAAGAAGACAATGCGATATCTCCGTCTGACAAATGGAAGTTCTTGATTGGCTTAGGTTATGCAATGCCTGCCGTAGAGTAAGATTTTTGTAACATTCATGGACCCAAAATAATCTTCTTAAGGTTTGTGGTCTATGAGGCTGCCAACTATGCATGCAATAATCATACTTCCACAAAATGCCATCACCCAATCAAAACACAGATAAAGATTTCCAAAGATAAGGACTCCAGACCATTACATTCATATTTATACGCTAACTTGCCCAGGCAGAGAAACTCAACCAACTAAAACAGCATTCACTTTACTCTTTCATTTGAAAGCTTATTGCTGCAATGGCTTCTTCAACCATGGCACTCTCCTCCCCATCTTTTGCAGGAAATGCTCTCTCTCCCTCTGCCCCAGAGTTAATGGGCAATGGCAGAGTTTCAATGAGAAAAACAGCTGCTAAGCCCAAGACTGTTTCCTCCAGTAGCCCGTGGTACGGACCAGACCGTGTCAAGTACTTGGGCCCATTCTCTGGAGATTCTCCGAGCTACCTTACCGGTGAATTCCCCGGCGACTACGGTTGGGACACAGCTGGACTTTCAGCTGATCCCGAGACATTTGCTAAGAACCGTGAGCTTGAGGTGATTCACTCTAGGTGGGCCATGCTTGGAGCTCTGGGATGTGTCTTCCCAGAGCTCTTGGCTCGAAACGGAGTCAAATTCGGAGAAGCCGTGTGGTTCAAGGCCGGAGCTCAAATCTTTAGCGAAGGAGGGCTTGACTACTTGGGCAACCCAAGCTTGGTCCATGCACAAAGCATCCTGGCCATCTGGGCTTGCCAAGTTATCTTGATGGGAGCCGTGGAGGGTTATCGTATTGCCGGTGGGCCTCTCGGCGAGGTTGTCGACCCATTGTATCCCGGTGGCAGCTTCGACCCATTGGGTCTTGCTGACGATCCAGAGGCTTTTGCTGAGCTAAAAGTAAAAGAGATCAAGAATGGAAGATTGGCCATGTTCTCGATGTTCGGATTTTTCGTTCAGGCTATTGTGACCGGAAAAGGCCCATTGGAGAACCTTGCAGACCATCTTGCTGACCCAGTAAGCAACAATGCTTGGGCGTATGCCACTAACTTTGTTCCTGGAAAATGAGAGTTACATTTTTTTTTTGTTTTTGATGAAGCTGTGTAATTGGACTGAAATGTGAACTCTTGTAAATTACTGGATAATGTCAGTGCAACTTTTTTGCTTCAGTGTTTGTACCACTCTGTTTTATAACTACTGCATAACGCAACCCACCCCTCAACCCCACTGGGCTCTCCGTAAAACACACCCTTTCACTGAAGATGCCTTCAACATGAGGCTTTTAGCTAATTACAATTATGACAATATGCATCAATATGGTGCAGCTGTCAGTTTAGAATAGATTCAATGGCACACTCTTCCTCGATTTTGGAATATGATAGAATACAACAAAATAATTCATTAAATTGGTTGCGCTTCAATTGCAAAAAAAAATTTGACTGTTGTTATATTGTGAAGTAATAATTGATCGACACAGCTTGACGCATCATTATGGGTCATGGAGAAACAACCTCTGTGTGTTTTTAACACATGTGTATGGCTACGTACATCCGACTTTCCATATCTCGCAATAGGCAGGAGCCTCTAAAGTAATGGAGTAATGTTGTTGTTGTATGTGAAGGGTGAATTAGGAGGACTACCATTAGTAAATTGGAAGAGAGTAAAACAAGAATGAGAAGGCAGAAGAAGTTTTTGTCCTTGAAAGGAAAATGTTGATAAAACACATAAATGATCTACTTGAGCATGAGACCAAGGTCTAAACCTTAGTTGGCTTTGATTAAGGGTTCATTGTCCTAAAAATATTATCCGAGTAGACTTTTCTGCAAAATTTAAAATACACTTTGCTGAAATATCTTATGACAATATTTTTGAGACAGAAGGAGTAATGTATAAGACATAGTTGAAACCACTCTCTGCCAGTGATTATAATATTTCAATTCTGTAGTAACAGTTGTAATATAGTGAGTATGGGGAAGGGTTTGGAAGGCTCTATAAATCTGTGATATTGGTGTTTATCATTAGTGTGTTAACCAGAGAAAGAAGTGGGCGATAATCTGTGATATTTCCTTCATTAGTGTGTGTTTATCATTCACAAGAAGAGAAGTGAGTTCCCATATCCCGCTATAGACGGGAGCCTCTAAACCAATTGGGTAATGTTGTTGTTGTTGTTGAGAAGAGAAGTGAGCTGAGTTCCCATATCCTGCTATAGAAAGGGATTGCACCAAGTTTTCCTTAGGAGGAATAGGATGGAGAAACTGTCTAGCGATACCTAGACATTTGTCTAACAGAGACGGTTACTTGATCAATAGGAGGATTTAAGCTTAACCATAAAGTAATAAAAATAGCATAATTAGTTGCAGGAGGGAATCTCACCTACTAGCCAAACGTTTGTTCTATTACTCAGTTAACAACCAAACATTTGGCTACTTAGTAACTGAGTAATGAGCCAAACGTTTGGCTATTAAGTGACATTCTGTTGGAGGGACAGTATCTTTGTCTAACGAACAGGATTACTTTATCACTAGGAAGATTTAAGGCTTAAGCATTACAAGTAATAAAGCATCATAATTAGTCAACACAACCAATAGAACGATTAACAAGCGTTCCCAGTGTACTATGTTCCTGCGTTTATGTAGGATCGGAGGAGGAACCGGATCGCTTTGCGATCTGATGTACGCAGTTTTACATTACACTTTATGTTCCGCAGCTCGAACCCGTGACTTCAAGGTCTCAAAACAACAACCTTACAAATAGCTCCAAGGCACGCCCTCTAAAACCATTAGCAAGCCACTTCACCTATTTATTTTGAAGCGATTATGCTAAATCAACATGTCACTTAGCATCACATGTATGTTATACATTACCTGTTCTGTTATCGACAGTCGCTCCTTCACCCTTTTAAAACTTCGTCCTCACGGTAAAAAAAAGTTGCCAGAATGCCGTAATATTCAAACACCAGCCGCGCAATTTCTACATGGAACCAACTGTTGGAGAAATTGAAATGGGTGAATGAGAAATTAATTCTCAAAGTGGATGAAAAACGCGGTTGCACGGTTACGTTTAAACAAAACGCGGTTAAGTTTGATAAGGCGTTCGGTTATGGTTTAAATCGAACGGTTGTTTAAATCTGATTCAAACGGTATCCTTCGATATAAGATAAGATCAATCTGGTTTGATCTAACGGTGGTAGGGAAGGCAGCTTTAATCTAACGGCAGAGATTTAAACTGTCCTAACCACCCCAACCGAATGTGGTTTCCATCTAACGCTCCAGGTTTAAACCTGCTAATCTATCTTCAATCCAAAGGCTGAGATTAAACCTTCCTAATCTAGATAGGAGGTTTTCATCTAACGGCCTAAATCAAACTTCGGTTTTGATCCAACGGTCACGGTACCTTGTTCTCCAACCGACTCCCCTATATAAAAAGGGCTAAGGGTGCATTTATTCACACACCTTGCCCTAGCATTTCATAGCATTCTGCATTCATAGCATTCGAGGTTTGCATCACGTCCGGGAGAAGTCAGGACATTCGAAGGTTCGAAGTAGTTCAAGTTCAGCAGTGCCGCTCAACTGAACAGGTACCTGTTGTATCCTGGGAGACGGTTGCTAACGCCGGTTGGGCACAGTATACCGGAGCAATACGTCTTAAGGACAGAGTCCTCGACTCGCCCCGGGTTTGGTTTATTTTGTTATTTTACTATTTCATATGCACACATTGAACGACTACGTCTTGGTACAGGATTGATTGTCTCCAACAACCTTAAGACGTATTTTTATTCAATTACTTCTGTACCGTTTTTTTAATTTCCCGCAAAGGCAGTGTTCATACTGATTTGCAGTCTACTTCTACTCCTTTCTTAAATCTGATTCAGTTCTGATCTATACGTTTTGATCAACTGAACAGAAATCTGATGGAGAACGCTAGCTCTGGCTCCGTTCATGGCGCAGACATTCAGAGCTCTGCTCCAATGGCACCAACTGCTGGGGTGCCAAGACATGCTCCTCCTGCACGGGGTCCTGCAGTGGCCCAAGTGGAGAAACCGGAGAAGTTCAGTGGAAGCTTCTTCAAACGTTGGCAGCAGAAGATGCTGTTCTTCTTGACTGCTGTGGGGTTGGCGAACTTCCTGACTGAGGACCCGCCTATGGTGGATCCGCTGGAGGACCAAACCCAGAATATGCAAAACCAACATTTTGTTGAAACTTGGAATTTCAATAATTATGTTTGTTTGAGCCATATTCTGAGTTGTTTGGACAACTCCTTGTATGGTTTATACGGCACGTATAAAACCGCAAAGTCTTTGTGGCAGGCTTTAGAAAATAAATACCGTACGGAAGATGCCGGCACTAAGAAATTTATTGTCGGCAAATTCCTGGATTTCAAAATGTCTGATTCTCGCACTGTTGTTTCTCAAGTTGAGGAACTTCAGACGTTGGTTGCCGAGATGGAAGAGGAGGGCATGTTGCTCAGTGAATCTTTCGTCGTGGCTGCAGTGATTGAGAAGCTACCTCTTTCGTGGAGGGAATTCAGAAGCTATCTCAAACACAAGAGAAAGGAGATGACATTGGAAGATCTAATTGTTCGACTCCGCATTGAGGAGGACAATCGTAGATCTGAGAGAGCGCCACAATCTAGCTCTGGTCAGGCTAAGGCCCATGTTGCTGAGGCCAAGAAAAAGAAAGGCCAACTCAGGGTGAACAAGAAAGGCAAGAAAATCGCCAAGAAGTTCACCGGAAAATGCTACAACTGTGGCATTCAGGGGCATGTCAGCAATGAATGCAGAAAGCCCAAGAAGAAGCAAACCAAGGAAAAGGCCAACATAGTCGATGCATTGGATGATCTGAATCTCTGTGCGGTAGTCTCAGAGTGCAATGCTGTGGGGAACGTACGTGAGTGGTGGCTTGATACTGGCGCCACTAGACATGTTTGCTCCAGCAGAGAGATGTCACGGAGTACCAGCCCAGGAACAATGAACAACTTTACATGGGAAACTCGGCCTCTTCGAAGATTGAAGGCGAGGGCAAAGTTGTTCTGAAACTCACCTCAGGGAAGCATCTGACTCTGCAGAATGTGCTGCACGTCCCTGATATTCGGAAGAATTTAGTATCTGGATCTCTTCTAGTCATGCATAGTTTTAGACTAGTGTTAGAGTCTAATAAAGTTATTCTTTCGAAAAATGGCATGTATTTGGGGAAGGGGTACTTGTCGAATAAGATGTTTAAATTGAATGTCATCACTATTGTACCCAAAAGAGATTTGCCCGCAGAGGCTAATAAAATTGCTTCCTCTTCTGCTTACATGCTTGAGTCTTCTTGTTTATGGCATTTTCGTTTGGGACATGTTAATTACAAGTCAATACAACGTATGAGTAATCTTGACTTATTGCCCAAACTGGACTTTAATAATAAAGGAAAATGTCAAATATGTGTTGAAGCGAAGATGGCAAAGGCGCCATTTCCTTCAATAGAAAGGAACACTGAACCTTTGAATTTAATTCATACCGATGTGTGTGATTTAAAATTTCTGCAAACGAGAGATGATAAAAAGTATTTTGTAACTTTTATCGACGATTGCACACGATACTGTTATGTATATTTGCTAAGCAGCAAAGACGAGGCCCTTGATGCTTTCAAGGATTATAAAAATGAAGTTGAGAATCAACTTAGCAAACGAATTAAAACAATTCGAAGTGATAGAGGTGGCGAATATGATACACCGTTTAATGAATTCTGTTCAGAACATAGCATTATTCATCAAACGACTGCACCATATTCACCTCAATCGAATGGTATTGCTGAACGCAAGAACCGTACTCTAAAAGAGATGATGAATGCTATGTTGATAAGTTCGGGTTTACCTCAGAACTTGTGGGGGGAAGCAATCCTCTCAGCCAACGTCATTTTAAACAGAATTCCATCTAAGAAGATGGATGTAACCCCTTTCGCTTTGGAAAGGCTACAAGCCTAGTTACAAATACTTGAAAGTGTGGGGGTGTCTGGCGAAGGTTGCTGTACCTAGACCAAGAAAGGTGAAAATTGGGCCTAAAACGGTTGATTGCATATTCATCGGTTATGCAACTAACAGTAGTGCATATCGGTTCTTGGTGCACAAGTCGGATGTTCCTGACATACATGAAAACGTTGTCATGGAGTCAAGAAATGCAGTGTTCTTTGAAGATGTCTTTCCGAAGAAAGACAAAATTCAAGAAGAAACAAGATTTGGTAAGCGAATACGTGAGGCGACTCCTCAAGGAGATGAGGAGCTTCGTCAAAGCAAGCGTGCCAGAATGCCAACTTCGTTTGGATCAGATTTTCTAACCTATATGGTAGAAAATGAGCCAAGGAACTTTTCCGAGGCTATGTCTACTCCAGAAACTCCATTCTGGAAAGAGGCAGTCGACAGTGAAATAGACTCAATTCTTCAAAATCACACTTGGGAGTTGGTTGACCTTCCACCTGGAAGTAAACCACTTGGTTGCAAGTGGGTTTTCAAGAAGAAACTGAAAGAGGATGGGTCTATTGAAAAGTATAAAGCCAGGTTGGTAGCTAAAGGCTATCGACAAAAGGAAGGCTTTGACTTTTTTGATACCTACTCACCAGTGACTAGGATCACTTCAATAAGGATGCTAGTTGCAATTGCTGCAGTCTATAACTTGGAAATCCATCAGATGGATGTGAAGACTGCTTTTCTGAATGGTGAGTTGGATGAAGAAATCTATATGGAACAACCCGAAGGGTTTGTGGTTCCAGGACAAGAGTCTAAGGTTTGTAGACTCGTTAAATCATTGTACGGACTTAAGCAAGCGCCTAAACAGTGGCACTTGAAGTTTGATCAAGCTATGCTAGCTAATGGTTTCAAGATCAATGAGTGTGACAAGTGTGTCTATATTAAAAGCACACAGAATGCATATGCAATAGTGTGTCTCTATGTAGATGACATGCTAATCATGGGGAGTACTCGGGACATAATCTTAAACACAAAGAAGATGTTGACGAGGAACTTCGATATGAAGGATATGGGAGTTGCCAATGTTATTCTAGGAATTAAAATTTCTAGGATGACCGAGGGACTCGTACTATCACAAACTCACTATATTGAGTCTGTTCTAAAACGGTTTAATATGGTTGATGTGAAACCAGTAAAGACCCCGCTTGACTTAAGTGTACACTTAAGGAAAAATCGAGGCAAACCTGTAGCTCAGTTGAAATACTCTCAGGTAATCGGGAGTCTGATGTACATAACGAATTGTACAAGACCAGACTTAGCTTGTTCAGTAAACAAGTTGAGTAGGTTTACCAGTAATCCAAGTGATGATCATTGGAAAGCTCTTAACAGAGTGATGAGGTATTTGAAATACACAATGAATCTTGGACTACATTACACGAGATATCCAGCAGTGTTAGAAGGATATTGCGATGCAAATTGGATATCAGACAGTAAGGACTCGAAGTCCACCAGTGGATACGTGTTCACTGTTGGTGGTGCTACTGTGTCGTGGAAATCCACGAAACAAACATGCATAGCTCGGTCCACTATGGAAGCTGAGTTCATAGCGTTGGACAAAGCTGGGGAAGAGACTGAATGGCTTCGGAACTTCCTAGAAGATATCCCGTGCTGGCCTAAACCAATCGCTTCTATTAGCATACACTGTGATAGTCAGTCAGCTATAGGACGTGCTCAAAGCAGCATTTACAATGGTAAGTCACGACACATACGTCAAAGACATAACACCATTAAACAGTTGATCTCTAATGGCATGATTTCCATTGATTATGTAAAATCAATAGAGAATCTTGCGGATCCGCTTACAAAAGGCTTGCCTAGAGAACAGATGTCAAGATTGACAAACGGAATGAGACTAAAGCCCATAATGCAAGAATCTTTGTAACGGTAACCCAACCTTGTTGACTGGAGATCCCAGAATCTTGGTTCAATGGGACAACTAAGTTATGAAGATTCAGTAAGCACTTACTCATTCCGTCACATAAAAGTGCTGACTGCAGAGAATGTTTAGGGTAAGCTAAGGCTTTTAATGATGTCCTATATCTTGATGCGTCAAGTGGAGTATGGCAGAATACTCTTGATAGGAATCACCTATGTAAGTGTGAAGTGGGGCCGCTTCTATGAGAAAGTCTAAGAGGCAATATTTCTCTAAAACACTTTCTGAAACCAGATTGTTCATGGCCAAAACGAACACAACCATGAGAACCAAAAGGGTGTTGAAGGAAATATTGTGTGAGTATCGTTGTCTTGGTTCACAACAAAGTCTGGCTAGTTCAAGACATCAAGTCACTATTTAGCCGAGTGAATCCAATGGTACATCACTATGAAAGGTTCAAAGCAGAAGCTACCTCTTCTGATGCAATATTTTCTTGTCTGAATTCTCCTTAGAGTCTGCATATGCATTTTCATTAATTTCCATTCATGTGGGGGATTGTTGGAGAAATTAAAATGGGTGAATGAGAAATTAATTCTCAAAGTGGATGGAAAACGCAGTTGCACGGTTACGTTTAAACAAAACGCGGTTAAGTTTGATAAGGCGTTCGGTTATGGTTTAAATCGAACGGTTGTTTAAATCTGATTCAAATTGTATCCTTCGATATAAGATAAGATCAATCTGGTTTGATCTAACGGTGGTAGGGAAGGCAGCTTTAATCTAACGGCCGAGATTTAAACTGTCCTAACCACCCCAACCGAATGTGGTTTCCATCTAACGCTCCAGGTTTAAACCTGCTAATCTATCTTCAATCCAAAGGCTGAGATTAAACCTTCCTAATCTAGATAGGAGGTTTTCATCTAACGGCCTAAATCAAACTTCGGTTTTGATCCAACGGTCACGGTACCTTGTTCTCCAACCGACTCTCCTATATAAAGAGGGCTAAGGGTGCATTTATTCACACACCTTGCTCTAGCATTTCATAGCATTCTGCATTCATAGCATTCGAGGTTTGCTAGGGCTATGCAGTTACTTTTAAATGGACTAAGTAAAAGTGAATCAAGCTATGTTTCAAATTGTTCTAGTGCACAAGAAATGTGGAGAATACTTGAAATGAAACACGAAGGCACTAGTCAAGTAAAAGAGTCCAAGATCAACATGCTTATGTCCACACTCGAGTCATTTAAATTATTGCCTAATGAATCTATCGTTGATATGGATCTTCGCTTGACTAACATCTATAATTCTCTTGAGTCTCTTGGCAAAGCCTTTACTATGCAGGAAAAGGTACAAAAGGTCTTGCGAAGCCTTCCATCCGAGTGGGACTCTAAAGTAATGGCCATAGAAGAAAGCAAAGAGACTAAATCGATTAAGATGGAAAAACTAATTGGATCACTAAAGGTATATGAAAACAAACTTGCTATAAGACATTCTGAGTATATTTCCAAAAATGATAAGGCTATAGCATTTAAATCAAATGAATACGTCGTAGATGATAGTGACATAGATTCCGATGATGAGGACTTAATCACGATGGCTAAAAGATTAAGAAAAATATTGAGAAAATCGATTAAACATAAATCTACCTCATCTAAGGATCATAAAAATAAAAATAAGGAAATAAAGTGCTATGAATGCGGCAAACTTGGACATCTATCATATGACTGCCCTAATAAAGAAAAGCAAACAAACAAATACCCTGATAAGGATCGGAACAAGAATAGACTCGTCTCAGAACCTAAACAAAGGAGAAGAGCCTTCAAAGCCTCCACTTGGAGTGACACATCCGACTCTGAGACTGATGATACGGAAGAACAAAAGGCAGAAAGTATGCTTTACATCTAAAGCATCAAATAAGGTATCTTTCGACTCTGATTCTGATTCTGAATATTCTTATGATGATTTATTTAGTCAATATTTAGAATTGCATAAGTTTTCAAAGACTCTTGCAAAAGAAAAGAAACGATTAATTGAAGACAAAAAGTTGTTAGAATCTTCTAACACGAACCTTGTTTCTCAATTAAACGATTCAAAAGAAGAGTCGTCACGCATCATTAATGCATTAAAATCAGAGGTCTCATCATTGACTACGCACAATAATGAAATGAAATTCGAGATTTCAAACTTGAAATCAAGGAATGCGAATTTAGAGAAAATGGTGAAGAAATTTGATACGGGAACAAACATGCTAGATCACATTATTTCTTCACAAAAGCATGATAGTGATAAAACAGGTTTAGGATACATTGAAACAAATGAAGTATCCATTAAACCAACCAAGTTTGTAGTGTCTAAGAAAGTAGACACTCCAAAACCAAAAACGGCATCTAAGATGACGCAAAGACCCCATCTCCCCACATCTCGTCATACTTCTTCTTCATATCATGAGAAATACAATTTTGTGCCATATAGATATGAGAAGAAACAAGTAATGCATACACGCCATTCATTTCATCCATCTAGATCGCACACTATGCACACTAACACAAGGATCTATCAAAAACGTCCTACATATAATGCGTATAAAGGAGTTTTTGGCCAAAGGCCAAACGCACTTACACCTAACATATATTATGTTGCGTTTTCATCACCTTTCTCACCTTTTGGAAGACCTAGAAAGGTCACCCAAATTTGGGTACCAAAAAGGGACATTTTCAAAGGGTTGAATAAATAACCCTTACGAACGCACGTTTGAGATTATTTAAAATACATGATTTTTTTCATCTTTACATTCTCTTTTGATTGACTTTCCAAAATAAAGGGGGAGAGAATGCATGATTTAAGGGAGAGAGAGAGATACTGATTACATAAATCAAGGGAGCGGATTTGAAATTTAAAATTCAAATTTTGAATTCATGCATGATTGAAGGGGGAGCGATAGGATTTAAATCATGAAAGTAGGTTATTCTGAAAATCATCAAAAGGGGGAGATTGTAGAGAAAAAGGGGTTTGAGTGATTTCAAAATACATGATTTAAATGTGCATGACAACGTACATGACATAAACGTGTGCATGACATATTGCATATAACTTGCCTTATATAGTTCATATATAATGTTTCCGTACTAACGAGCCATGAAGCTTTAAAGCTTACATCAAATGGCAAACATTTGTTGTGTTTGTACTATTTTCAGGTGCCACCATTAATGAACTAAACTAGTTCATTAAGTGAAGTACTTAGTTAATTAAACTAAGTAGTTCATTAAAGGAAGCAACATTTGGACAAGACACAAAGGCAACAAGATTAAAAAAGGAAAGTCTCCTCCTCCTCCTCCTCTCACCATGTATACACGCATATATATACATAAATATATATATTTTTAGATTTTTTTTGAAAAAGGCACATACACATTTATTCTAACGTACTACCGACACGTTATATATTTTACGTACGTACGTTAACGTCACACCACCATACTTAACTCATATTTATGAGTATATTCAGGTCTTATATCATATGATATAAGTCATGGTGATGACAAATTAAATACGACACGTTAAAAGGTTCTAAACCAAAAATTGTCGTATCGGGCCAATACCAAAACTTCGCCAACGTGTCACGTACTTGCCATAAATAGATGGCCAGCCCCTACACCTCAAAAATATCAATAATTTTCGTGGCCTACATGTTATATGCATCCATAAAATCATTCCATGTTGGCACACACAAATCACCCCACATTAAGGCCAAATTGTGGAGATTCCAATTTCAATTTTGTCACATGTGTATGCCACCACTTTAAGACCAGCCAAGTGCTGAATATTAAAGTTTAATTTATATATATTATGTGTAACATAATATATATAACATGTGCAAAAATTTAGAATTTAATTAGAGAAAAATCGGGTAATCGATAAACGTCGAAAATTCGGTTTTCTACGTACACAACACATGGAACGTTTTTGGCACATCATACAACATGTATCTAGACACTTTTTACGTATAGTATACATTTCAAAGTGTTCTAGAAAATTAAATTAAGGGCTGATTGGAATATACCATGTGTGTATTATTAAATGTGCACTATTTTACAAAGTTTGCAAAAATAAAATTCAGCACATGTCAAACACATTATACACGCCTATACCAGCTGAGATGGAGCATATGTGGAGCCTTGTTGGCATATGGATTGGTCAAGAATGAAGCATACAAAGTTGGTGACTTAAAGAAAGAAGCTACAAAAGGTAATGTTTTAAATTTTGTCACAATTGTGACACATGCTGAAAATTCAGCATGTGCACTAAAGTGCTGGCCAAATTTTACATTATTATGACTCATATTTTGTGTCTTGATTAAGGTGGATTAATTGGAAGACAAATTTGAAGTAATTTGAATAAGATATGAAAATAAAATTGTGATATTTTGAATATCACACATGATGAAAATTTCAGCATGTATGTGAATGTACCTAGGCCGATTTTTTTGGCCATGTTAGTGTCTAGTTTTATTCCAAAATTGATGAGAATATTGTATACTAAATGGTGATTTATTTTTAAGAGATAAATCAAAGAAAACTTGGTAACAATTTGAAAAGAACACCCATGTATCACATGCTGAAATTTCAGCATGTAAAGTCTCACTTATGGCCGATTTTTTCACCATTTTTGGAGAAAATTTTCTTGCTTAATTTATGTGATGATCTTGGAGTTATGGTAATTATTCTATGGTGATTTTGGCACATGTTTTTAGTGGAATTCTCAGATTTTCTTAGTCATCAAGTGATGACAACATTCAACTAATCAATGAGTGCCAAGTAAGCAAGAGTTAAATGATCATCCAATGAGGAGGTGCCAAGTAAGCAAGAACATGTCACAATTATGCCATATATTCTCCCAAAGACTTAGAAGAAAATTTTCAAGAGGGGTAAGAGCAATAGGGGCGGCCAAATCATTGATAAAAAGGGAAGAAGGAGGACAAACAAAATAGAAGACAAGGCTTACAAGTTTCAAAGATCAAAAACATTTTCTACTTCTTCTTTCTATACTTCTTTCTTTCTTCTTCCTAAAAGCCTATTGTACTTACATTCATAGACTTGAATAGGCTTATCTTAGACCACCACATATTTTTTATCTTTGTAAAAGATTGATCAAGGTGTGATCAATCTTCAATCTTGCAAGGTGGTGGTGTTCGTGTGCATTGTATTCAACATACAAGGTGTGTAAAGGGTTGGAGTTGGTGTGTTACTCCATCAACCCTGTGGTAATGTGTACTTTGTGTGTGTGATTAGTGTGAACCGAGGAAGCTGTCCTCGAAGACTGGAGTAGGTTGTTTATAACCGAACCAGTATAAAATTCTTGGTGTCATTTACTTTCAGTACTGATTTTCTGTTTCAGCACTGTTTACTGTTTTTAATCACGTTCGTAAAAATAGTAAACAAATTTCAAAAATCACGAAACTTTCAGGAAACATAGCCACACGTTTTAAGGCTCTTTTGGCAGAAGTTTCAAACCTTTTGGAAAAGTATAAGTCACCCAAACGTCTAAAGTTCTGAGACTAGTGCAGTCTGCTTTTCAGGCTTACAAATGTTGAGACTTTGATCGTATTTGACTAACTTCTCAAAAGAATTTTTCAAAAATTTTTCAACCTATTTAAATATAATATATAAGGGGTTAGTGGTTAAAATTTCAGAGCATTTGGAGTTACGGATAAATAGGAATAAATTTTTCAAATCAGTCTACTGTTTCTGGCAGATTCGCGCAAGCTGACCACCAACGAATTTTCAAGGGGTTAGAGGTTGAATTTAAATCTGAAATTTTTAGGAGACACTCATAACATCTGAGGTTAAGTGCTCTCCAAATTTCAGAATTTTTGAAGACCTGAAAACTAGTTTTCAAAACGTTTTAAAAATGGTCCTGAAAACAGAAACTGTTTTCAGAAGTTGGGTTTTTGGTTCAAACTAATTTTAAAAACCACATTTTTCGCACCCACTATTCAACTTCCCTTCTAGTGGTGCCTTGCAGATCCTACAGAGCTACGGTTTTATGCATGGTGAGTATGATTTCATGGTCTTGAAACATCAAAATATTCTTATCATGTAAGTTCTTGTTTTCTAATATGCATTTTTTAAATTCTTTCTTCAAATGTTTATATTTTAAATTTAGTTTTTCAAAATTATCTTGCAAATCTCCTATTTTATCTTGCAAATTAGAAGAGTTAGAGTTTACCTCAAGGTCATTCTCGATTTCCATGAGACAAGTATTTTGTGCTTTTGGATTCTCAACTATCGCAACAAGTCCAACATCTTGGTCTTCACTTTCTTCTCCTTCCGATTCGGAGAGGAGATCATCCCGCGTGGTTACCTCCGCATTAAGAGCTTTCTTCTTTTGAGGAAAAACCTTCTTTTCTTGTTTTTGCGGCTTCTTTACGTGGCAATCCTCAATGAATTGACCGGGTCGACCACACCTATAGCAATTTTCACTTGCTTCCTTTTTCTTGGGTGGTCTCTTGAAAAACTTTCTTGCTTGAGCCTTATTTCTTGTTGCCATTCTTTTAAACTTTCTCACTAGAAGAGCAGCTTCATCCGATTCATCAGACCTTACCACCGATCCTTTGTGCGATGCTTGTGTAGGCTTGATAGGGTTCATTCTATTTTGTTCATCAATAAGAATTTCATGAGTAAGAAGATTACCGGATAGCTTATCAAGGGTAAGAGTCTTGAGATTCTTTGATTCAGTGATGGCGGTGACTTTAGGTTTCCATTCTCTTGGCACAGAGTTGAGGAGTTCTGAGACAATGTCTTCATTTGAGATTTTCTTGTCTACTATGGAATGTTGATTCACTATTCGAGTGAATCGGTCAATAGTTTCCTCAATCTTTTTACCGCTCTTCATACCGAACATTTTATACTCTTTCATGAGCATAAGTCTTTTGGCCATTCTCACTTGCTCAGTCCCTTCATGTATCATTTCAAGCCTTTTCCATGCTTAATGGGCTGTTTAAAGGCCTTGAAGTCTTATAAGATCAGTGGTGTGGTAAGAGCACTTGAAAGAATATCGAATGCTTTGCCATTGATGGCGAAGTTTATTTTCTCTTCGTCGGTGTAGTCATCCTCATCTTTGAACATTGATTCTCATTTTGAGTTGGTAATCACAGGAACTTCGATTCCTTTGACAACGGCTCTCCATATATTAAATCCACGGCCTTTCAAATGATTGATCATTCAAAATTTCCACAAAGAGTAATTTTGGGCATCAAACATAGGAGCTTTAGTATTTGATCCTGAGAATAGTGCAGTTGGCTTGGAAGTTAAAGTGTGGGATGAAGAGGTTGTCATTGCCATGACCTTTAACCTTGCTACTTGCAAAGATTGGCCAAGCAATCAAGGTTAGGCTCTGATACCATTTCTTAGGTACGTAACACAATCTAGAGGGGGTGAATAAAGTGTTGGGCAAATTTGCGGAATTTTCTTTTGTGGCTCAACTCAAATGGAATTCAAAATCAAAGCAAGAATGGGAGATGAGAAATAATGAACGACTACACCGGATATAGAGTGGTTCGAATCGTAAATGATTCTACTCCACTACCACTTTGTTGCCAAAGTGGATTTTCAACAACTACTCTTCTTATTAAAGCTAATATAACAACCACAGCAATACTTACACTAACACCTTAGTGTAAGCAACCACAACAACAACTTCTTGCACAAAATACCTTTGTGCAACTACAGCTCAAAGCAAGAACAACTTCTTACTACCTCACAACTTCAACAAAGTTCTCTTCAAGAACTTTCTCACAGTGGGTTGAAAGAAGTAGTGGGATTTACACTTTCTCAATAGTCTAAACATAAGCAAGAGATCAAATATTTATGGTTCCTTTTGTGTTAGACTCTCTATCTCTCAATATACAACAATGAAGAACAAAGAAAGGCTTAACAAGCTTTCAGCATTTTTACACATATGAGAGAAGTATACAACAATGAATAATGAAGCTTGATGATTGTGAAAGTGTGTTTTTGCCTCATCCAAGCTTCATTCATTTATAGAAGGAGTTCACCACGTTTTGGAGCCTTCACCATGTCTTCAAGTCAATCTCCACGTCTTGAAAAATTGAAAATAGCCTTTAGCCACCCTATGGAGTGTTTTGATCCTCAATAGCTACCCTAAAGAATCTTAGACATGGACAAAATAGTCAAGGAAGCATGTATTATGTTAGAGTAAAGTCCACAAGAAATTTGAGCAAGATTGGAGAGAGAAAACATCATAAATCTCCCTTGGATTTTGTTCCAACGGTCATAAAATTTTGAATTCTGGGGGACGTTGATCGATCCATATGCCTGTGCTGAGAGATCGACATCCTCCAGAAAGTTTACAGTTTTGAAACTGTAGTACATCGATCGATCGATGTCTCTCCTTTGAGAGACTGATGTATATCGATCGATCGATGTCTCCTGGCCTGAGAGATCGATGTCTTCTAGAAACTTTCTGTATTTGAAACTGTCTGACGTCGATCGATCGACGTCTCTTCCTGAGAGACTCACGTGACGTCGATCAATCGATGTCCTTCAGGCTGAGAGATTGACGTTGGACAGAAAGTTCCGAACTTAACCAATCTCAACATGGATCGATCCATGTCTCTTTCTGAGAGACTAATGTATACATCAATCGATCCAAGTGAGAGATTGATGTCTCACAGTGTGTTTTTCTCATTTTGCTTCAAACTCCAAGTGTAAATTTTTATTTTAACCCATTTAACACATCTTTTAACATCATCAAAACATTTTATATTCCAACATTCAATGCTTCGTTCTGGTCTGGATCAGTGATTAGGTCTGGTTTTTAAAAATTTTGTTCACCCCTACCTGCACCCTTGGTCCTCGCACTCTCCCAGCCGTTTTTTCGTTTTGTGTCGGGGATAGAAAAACTAGATTTTTCTCTCTTTTTTTGTTCTTCTATTTAAATTGTGTAATGGTTTCAAATAATAATACTTACTTTTCGAAGAATAGACTTTTAAAAAAATCAACATATAAAATCCAGTGTTATTTCTTTTGGAACACTTATTATCTTCTAACAACATCTATATTTCATGTAACACGCAAATTTCATCTAGTTAAACCCCTTCGAAATTTCACTTTTTTTAATATCTATTTTCTCAAAAATGACTTTTCGCTATCTTCAACAACTTAACCCAATAAATTTTATTTAGCATATGGCAATTTTGACCTTCAATATAAAATTGATTTTCTTGGCCGTTGCAATAACTGTAATAAAATATAAAGAGATCGTTTGAAGAAACTGTAATGGTAACATGAAAATACATTATTATATTTTAGACTGGAAACCTGATTCATTAAACGTAATTTTTAGTGTAATCATTGAGATAAAGTTCTTGTGGCTTCTATTGTCATTGTTAAATTAATGTAAACAACACACGACAAGATATTATACACACATATGCATACAAAAAAAAATAGATAGCTCTAAAGGTATAGCTTATTTGGTATTCGGGTTGGGATTTGCTCCAAAAGTTCAAGAATTCAAATCCAGAGACACGCACAGTGTGGGTGCTCCGCTGCAGTTAGCCCGAAGGACTGGTTTCCGGATAAACACATTGTGTGGGTTACTTCGTAATTCCTCACCCAACCTAGTAGACCGCTGGGATGAAGGAATGACCTTTTGCTAGAAAGAGAAGTAGATATAAATATAGATATATGTGTGTGCTGTGCACATATAGGAATATTATTAGATGTTGGGTAGTTAATTATTAATCAATAAAAGGTAAACTAATAGATTAAAAATAATTATTTATTGATTCAAAAAAAGATTTTTAAATTTGAGATAGATACAAATACTACTTTCCTTATTATGATGGGCTTCGGAATTATTCAACCGACATACTCACTATATATACAGACTAGACGGGGATCATGTTACTCTGCATCATCTTTCCATAATCGCTCAATTCAAACTGAGGTTTCTTGCTGCAAAAGACACAGAAGATCTTGCAGTGATCCATTCGAAAACATGGCCGTAGAATTTTTCCCTCGGAAGCCTTCTCGTTCATTGCCCAAATCTCGCTTTTACTATGAATTTGGGCGCCAAAAACTCCTTGCTGCTGTTGATTCCGCCGGCGCTAACAAGCCACCGGAGGAAGAAGAAACTAATTATGAACACGGCCTTCCGGAACATGAGGAGCACCAGCGTCACGGTGATGACAATGGTCGGAGCCCTAATTACTCGGATCAGGTGATCTTCCCTCCCAGTTTACCTCGCTTAAAGCTTAAGATCTCGTCAGAAGATAACAAGGAAAACCAGCCGCAAACGGCGAAGCGTCACCGGGAGACTAGAGACTTTGAGGACTGTCTAGCATTGCTTGAGAGTGGAACTGCCGATAGAGATGAGGGTTCTCATGGAGGTGCTAGTGCCGCGAAACCACAGAGCGCCGGCCATGTTTCTTGCGCGAGTACGAGGAATTCGGACCAGAGGTCAGATGTTTGAGGGTCCGAATCACACGCCGTCCAGGAGTAGAAGGCTTTCTGCTGTATTGAATACTTGTCTTATAGCGGAGATTAGACTAAAACTTTTTTAGTGGTTTTTGTTATCCATGGTGTTAATATCAGATTTGGCAGTGATTTATAGTTTATGATCTCATATTTTCGACGGAATAAGATCAAGTCTCCACTTGCTCCATTTTTATCTAACTCACTGATTTTCTTTTCTTAGACTAAACCTTTTTTATCCTCCTACTACTCTTGACGTTGATGAAGTTTCTGTTGGAGATAATCAATCCTGTACCAAGACGCAGTCGTACAATGTGTGCATATGAAACAGCAAAATAAAATAAATCAAACCCGGGGCGAGTCGAGGACTCTGTCCTTAAGACGTATTGCTCCGGTATACTGTGTCCAACCGGTGTGAGCAATCGTCTCCCAGGATACAACGGGTACCTGTTCAGTTGAGCGGCACTGCTGAACTTGAACTACTTCGAACCTTCGAATGTCCTGACTTCTCCCGGACGATATGCAAGACTCGGATGCTACGAACTTAGTATGCTATGAAAGCTTGGAAAAATGGTATGAATGAATGCACCCCTTTGCCCTCTTTATATAGGGGAGTCGGTTAGAGAACAAGGTACCGTGACCGTTGGATCAAAACTGCGGTTTGATTTAGGCCGTTAGATTAAAACCTCCTATCTAGATTAGGAAGGTTTAATCTCAGCCTTTAGATTAAAGATTGATTTGCAGGTTTAAACCTGGACCGTTAGATGGAAACCACATTCGGTTAAGCGGTTAAGACAGTTTAAATCTCGGCCGTTAGATCAAAGCTGCCTTCCCTGCCACTGTTAGATCACAACAGATTGATCTTATTTTAAACTGGAGGATAGTGTTTGTTTCAAGTTTGAAACAAAACTGCATAACCGAAGAGATTCTGCACGCTGTCCGACATCGATCGATGACATCGATCGATCGATGTCACATCGATCGATCAATGTGATCGATCGATGTACTCAGAATCACTTCGAACCCCTTCTGTCCTACTTCGATCGATACATCGATCGATCGAAGTGACATCGATCGATCGAAGTGATCGTTCGATGTAAGACAGAATCGACTGAAGCTCTCTGTCCGACTTCGATCGATGACATCGATCGATCGAAGTGACATCGATCGATCGAAGTCATCGATCGATGTCCGTCAGAAGCTATTTCTGCCACATGGACACATCCAATGTGGTATTCCTCCATAAGGATGACACGTAATCCATCCCCAACGTTTTTCATCTACTTTGAGCATTAATTTCACATTCACCCAATACCATAATTGAGTGATTCCACATCCTAACATTAACTACTCGTTACGTAGATAATTAAGGATTCATTAGTTTTCGATTTCATTATCGGAAACTCATTAAGCTCAAAGTACGTTGCTCAACCAAGTTTAGCAACACTCATTAATGGGACAAAGCCCAATCTTTAAATCTCCAACGATGGGCCAAACCCAAACCTTTAATTCTCCAACAATCCCCCACATGAATGGAAATTAATGCAAATGCATATGCAGACTCTAAGGATAAGTCAGACAAGAAAATATTGCATCAGAAGAGGTAGCTTCTGGCTTTGAACCTTTCATAGTGATGTACCATCGGATACACTCGGCTAAATAGTGACTTGATGTCTTGAACTAGTCAGCCTTTGTTGTGAACTAAGACAACGATACTCACACAACATTTCCTTTAACACCCTTTTGGTTCTCATGGTTGTGTTCGTTTTGGCCATGAACAACCTGGTTTCAGAAAGTGTTTTAGAGAAATCTTGCCTCCTAGACTTTCTCATAGAAGCGGCTCCACTTCACAGTTACATAGGTGATTCCTATCAAGAGTATTCTGCCATACTCCACTTGATGTATCAAGATATAGGACATCATTAAAAGCCTTAGCTTACCCTAAATTCTCTGCAGACAGCACTTTTATCAGACGGAATGAGTAAGTGCTAACTGAACCTTCATAACTTAGTTGTCCCATTGAACCAAGATTCTGGGATCTCCAGTCAACAAGGTTGGGTTACCATTACAAAGATTCATGCATTATGGGCTTCAGTCTCATTCCGTTTGTCAATCTTGACATCTGATCTCTAGGCAAATCTTTTGTAAGCGGATCTGCAAGATTCTCCATTGATTTTATATAATCTATGGAAATCACGCCATTAGAGATCAACTGCTTAATGGTGTTATGTCTTCGACGTATGTGTCGAGACTTACCATTATAGATGCTGCTTTGAGCACGTCTTATAGCTGACTGACTATCACAGTGTATGCTAATAGGAGCGATCGGCTTAGGCCAACACGGAATATCTTCCAGGAAATTCCGAAGCCACTCAGCCTCTTCCCCAGCTTTGTCCAATGCTATGAACTCAGCTTCCATAGTGGACCGAGCTATACAGGTTTGTTTCGTGGATTTCCACGACACAGCAGCGCCACCAATAGTGAACACGTACCCACTGGTGGACTTCGAGTCCTTACTATCTGATATCCAATTTGCATCGCAGTATCCTTCCAACACCGCTGGATATCTCGTATAATGTAATCCAAGATACATTGTGTATTTCAGATACCTCATCACTCTGTTAAGAGCTTTCCAATGATCATCACTTGGATTACTGGTAAACCTGCTCAACTTGTTTACTGAACAAGCTAAGTCTGGTCTTGTACAATTTGTTATGTACATCAGACTCCCGATTATCTGAGAATATTTCAACTGGGCAACAGGTTCGCCTCGATTTTTCCTTAAGTGCACACTTAAGTCGATCGGGGTCTTTGCCGGTTTCACATCATCCATATTGAACCGTTTCAGGACTGATTCAATATAGTGAGTTTGTGACAGTATGAGTCCCTCAGTCACCCTAGAAATCTTAATTCCTAGAATAACATTGGCAACTCCCATGTCCTTCATATCGAAGTTCCTCGTCAACATCTTCTTTGTGTTTAAGATTATGTCCCGAGTACTTCCCATGATTAGCATGTCATCTACATAGAGACACACTATCACATAAGCATTCTGTGTGCTCTTAATATAGACACACTTGTCACACTCATTGATCTTGAAACCATTAGCTAACATAGCTTGATCAAACTTCAAGTGCCACTGTTTGGGCGCTTGCTTAAGTCCATACAAGGATTTAACGAGTCTACAAACTTTAGACTCTTGTCCTGGAACCACAAACCCTTCGGGTTGTTCCATATAGATTTCTTCATCTAACTCACCATTCAGAAACGCAGTCTTTACATCCATCTGATGGATTTCCAAGTTATAGACTGCAGCAATTGCAACTAGCACCCTTATAGAAGTGATCCTGGTCACTGGTGAGTAGGTGTCAAAAAAGTCAAAGCCTTCCTTCTGTCGATAACCTTTAGCTACCAACCTGGCTTTATATTTTTCAATAGACCCATCCTCTTTCAGTTTCTTCTTGAAAACCCACTTGCAACCAAGTGGTTTACTTCCAGGTGGAAGATCAACCAACTCCCAAGTGTGATTTTGAAGAATTGAGTCTATTTCACTATTCACTGCTTCTTTCCAGAATGGAGCTTCTGGAGTAGACATAACCTCGGAAAAGTTCCTTGGCTCATTTTCTACCATATAGGTTAGAAAATCCGGTCCAAACGAAGTTGGCATTCTGGCACGCTTGCTTTGACGAAGCTCCTCATCTCCTTGAGGAGTCGCCTCACGCATTCGCTTACCGAATCTTGTTTCTTCTTGAATTTTGTCTTTCCTTGGAAAGACATCTTCAAAGAACACTGCATTCCTTGACTCCATGACAACGTTTTCATGTATGTCAGGAATATCTGACTTGTGCACCAAGAACCGATATGCACTACTGTTAGTTGCATAACCAATGAATATGCAATCAACCGTTTTAGGCCCAATTTTCACCTGTCTTGGTCTCGGTACAGCAACCTTCGCCAGACACCCCCATACTTTCAAGTATTTGTAACTAGGCTTGTAGCCTTTCCAAAGCTCGAAAGGGGTTACATCCATCTTCTTAGATGGAATTCTGTTTAAAATGACGTTGGCTGAGAGGATTGCTTCCCCCCACAAGTTCTGAGGTAAACCCAAACTTATCAACATAGCATTCATCATCTCTTTTAGAGTAAGGTTCTTGCGTTCAGCAATACCATTCGATTGAGGTGAATATGGTGCAGTCGTTTGATGAATAATGCCATGTTCTGAACAGAATTCATTAAACGGTGTATCATATTCGCCACCTCTATCACTTCGAATTGTTTTAATTCGTTTGCTAAGTTGATTCTCAACTTCATTTTTATAATCCTTGAAAGCATCAAGGGACTCGTCTTTGCTGCTTAGCAAATACACATAACAGTATCGTGTGCAATCGTCGATAAAAGTTACAAAATACTTTTTACCACCTCTCGTTTGCACAAATTTTAAATCACACACATCGGTATGAATTAAATTCAAAGGTTCAGTGTTCCTTTCTATTGAAGGAAATGGCGCCTTTGCCATCTTCGCTCCAACACATATTTGACATTTTCCTTTATTATTAAAGTCCAGTTTGGGCAATAAGTCAAGATTACTCATTCGTTGTATTGACTTGTAATTAACATGTCCCAAACGAAAATGCCATAAACAAGAAGACTCAAGCACGTAAGCAGAAGAGGAAGCAATTTTATTAGCCTCTGCGGGCAAATCTCTTTTGGGTACAATAGTGATGACATTCAATTTAAACATCCTATTCGACAAGTACCCCTTCCCCAAATACATGCCATTTTTCGAAAGAATAACTTTATTGGACTCTAACACTAGTCTAAAACCATGCATGACTAGAAGAGATCCAGATACTAAATTCTTCCGAATATCAGGGACGTGCAGCACATTCTGCAGAGTCATGCTTCCCTGATGTGAGCTTCAGAACAACTTTTCCCTCGCCTTCAATCTTCGAGGAGGCCGAGTTTCCCATGTAAAGTTGTTCATTGTTCCCGGGCTGGTACTCCGTGAACATCTCTCTGCTAGAGCAAACATGTCTAGTGGCGCCAGTATCAAGCCACCACTCACGTACGTTCCCCACAGCATTGCACTCTGAGACCACTGCACAGAGATTCAGATCATCCAATGCATCGACTATGTTCGCCTTTGCCTTGGTTTGCTTCTTCTTGGGCTTTCTGCATTCATTGCTGATATGCCCCTGAATGCCACAGTTGTAGCATTTCCCGGTGAACTTCTTGGCGATTTTCTTGCCTTTCTTGTTCACCCCGAGTTGGCCTTTCTTTTTCTTTGCCTCTGCAACATGGGCCTTAGCCTGACCAGAGCTAGATTGTGGCGCTCTTTCCGATCTACGATTGTCCTCCTCAATGCGGAGGCGAACAATTAGATCTTCCAATGTCATCTCCTTTCTCTTGTGTTTGAGATAGCTTCTGAATTTCCTCCACGAAAGAGGTAGCTTCTCAATCACTGCAGCCACGACGAAAGATTCACTGAGCAACATGCCCTCCTCTTCCATCTTGGCAACCAACGTCTGAAGTTCCTCAACTTGTGAAACAACAGTGCGAGAATCTGACATTTTGAAATCCAGGAATTTGCCGACAATAAATTTCTTAGTGCCGGCATCTTCCGTACGGTATTTCTTTTCCAAAGCCTGCCACAAAGACTTTACGGTTTTATACGTGCAGTATAAACCATACAAGGAGTTGTCCAAACAACTCAGAATATGGCTCAAACAAACATAATTGTTGAAATTCCAAGTTTCAACAAAATGTTGGTTTTGCATATTCTGGGTTTGGTCCTCCAGCGGATCTACTATAGGCGGGTCCTCAGTCAGGAAAGTAGCCAACCCCATAGCAGTCAAGAAGAACATCATCTTCTGCTGCCAACGCTTGAAGAAGCTTCCACCGAACTTCTCCGGTTTCTCCACTTGGGCCACTGCAGGACCCTGCGCAGGAGGAGCATGTCTTGGCATCCCAGCAGTTGGTGCCATTGGAGCAGAGCTTTGAATGTCTACGCCATGAACGGAGCCTGAGCTTGCGTTCTCCATCAGATTACTGTTCAGTTGATCAAAACGAATAGATCAGAACAGAATCAGATTTAAGAAAGGAGTAGAAGTAGAATGCAAATCAGTACAAAACTGCTTTTGCGCAAATTAAAAACGGTACAGAAATTAATTGAATTGAAATACGTCTTAAGATTGTTGGAGACAATCAATCCTGTACCAAGACGCAGTCGTACAATGTGTGCATATAAAACAGCAAAATAAAATAAATCAAACCCGGGGCGAGTCGAGGACTATGTCCTTAAGACGTATTGCTCCGGTATACTGTGCCCAACCGGTGTGAGCAATCGTCTCCCAGGATACAACGGGTACCTGTTCAGTTGAGCGGCACTGCTGAACTTAAACTACTTCGAACCTTCGAATGTCCTGACTTCTCCCAGACGATATGCAAGACTCGGATGCTACGAACTTAGTATGCTATGAAAGCTTGGAAAAATGTTATGAATGAATGCACCCCTTTGCCCTCTTTATATAGGGGAGTCGGTTAGAGAACAAGGTACCGTAACCGTTGGATCAAAACCACAGTTTGATTTAGGCCGTTAGATTAAAACCTCCTATCTAGATTATGAAGGTTTAATCTCAGCCTTTAGATTAAAGATTGATTTGTAGGTTTAAACCTGGACCGTTAGATGGAAACCACATTCGGTTAAGCGGTTAAGACAGTTTAAATCTCGGCCGTTAGATCAAAGCTGCCTTCCCTGCCACCGTTAGATCACAACAGATTGATCTTATTTTAAACTGGAGGATAGTGTTTGTTTCAAGTTTGAAACAAAACTGCATAACCGAAGAGATTCTGCACGCTGTCCGACATCGATCGATTGATGTCACATCGATCGATCAATGTGATCGATCGATGTACTCAGAATCAATTCGAACCCCTTCTGTCCTACTTCGATCGATACATCGATCGATCGAAGTGACATCGATCGATCGAAGTGATCGTTCGATGTAAGACAGAATCGACTGAAGCTCTCTGTCCGACTTCGATCGATGACATCGATCGATCGAAGTGACATCGATCGATCGAAGTCATCGATCGATGTCCGTCAGAAGTTATTTCTGCCACATGGACACATCCAATGTGGTATTCCTCCATAAGGATGACACGTAATCCATCCCCAACGTTTTCCATCTACTTTGAGCATTAATTTCACATTCACCCAATACTATAATTGAGTGATTCCACATCCTAAAATTAACTACTTGTTACGTAGATAATTAAGGATTCATTAGTTTTCGATTTCATTATCGGAAACTCATTAAGCTCAAAGTATGTTGCTCAACCAAGTTTAGCAACACTCATTAATGGGCCAAAGCCCAATCTTTAAATCTCCAACGATGGGCCAAACCCAAACCTTTAATTCTCCAACAGTTTCTTCGGTTAAACGCTCGCTCCCTCTTGTTCGGATCTTGATCGGATCCGAGTTTCCCAAGCTCTATGGTGTTAGGGAATTCTGCAAGAGTCTTACCGCCTTCTTGATTTACTATATTTGAGTCTTTTGAGTACTTTGGTATTATATTCCGCGCCGAGGATTTGTGCTTGTGGGCCGGGGTGAATATTGCAGACCAGCGAATCTGGTGGTCGACAATCGTTCGGACTTGGTCAAAGTTGTTGCGGCACCTGTAATAGGACAGAGGACTTATCGCGATGCCCGCGGACCAATTTACGATGTCTCCG
>AP025064.1:30920918-30955996 GCA_036186865.1 Eustoma russellianum
TTAAACCACTTGCTCCTTTCTCATCACTGATTTTCTTTTCTTAGGCTAAACCTTTTTCATCCTCCTACGTATCTTGATGTTGATGAAGTTTCTTCGGTTAAACGCTCGCTCCCTCTTGTTCGGATCTTGACCGGATCCGAGTTTCCCAAGCTCTATGCTGTTGGGGAATTCTGCAAGAGTCTTACCGCCTTCTTGATTTACTATATTTGAGTCTTTTGAGTACTTTGGTATTATATTCCGCGCCGAGGATTTGTGCTTGTGGGCCGGGGTGAATATTGCAGACCAGCGAATCTGGTGGTCGACAATTGTTCGGATTCAGTCAAAGTTAAGAGAGATAGATCAATGGTAAGGTTGGTGTTTTGTGACATTAAAACCACGGGTTCGAACTGCAGAAAATAGCCTCTTGCACAAACAGTGTATAGTAAGGCTGCGTACATCAGATCGCGACTCTATCTCCAGACCATGCACAAACGCATGAACTTAGTACAACGAGAAAATTTTTTTATATATCAATGATAAGAAACAATCTAACATGGATATGTATATTTTTACTTGGGGATTTTCTTCAATTCATGTTGTGTGAGTTGTTCTTGTTAAGTGATATTCGATCGGTATGTTTTGGTTATTAATTTTTTTGCATATGGCTTGATTGTTTTTCTATATGTTACAAACACTTGGGATAAACCATATAAAATAATCAATTTTACATGTAGAAAAACAACATGGCAAGCTGAAATTATCGTGTTAGAACTACCGTATACTATAACCAAAGGAAAAGCTAATTTGTTTTTACCCTATCCACCCCCCCCCCCCCCCTCACCAACAACAAAACATTCCACAAATCTCCAGACCAAGGTCAGATTTTTTGTTTTCATGGAATGCCGTCATTATTTTAACATGGAGAGCATTTTCTGGGAAAACTCGAAATAACGTCGGACTAAGATTCTGAAGAGTAAAAAAAAAAAGACTTCATCCAATAAATTCTTTCCTCTACGATGTCGATGACATCCCTATTATGAGGATGTAACATAACTAAACTAAGCAATTTTCAGACCAAAGAAAATATTGAAAGTGGACACGTTTATTTTCTGTCAAAACTATGGATTGTAAAAATAGAGAGAAGACCACCACCATCACAACAATAAATCATGTCTTCACAACCAACTGCACAACAACAACATTACCCTATTGTCTTAGAGGGTCCCATCTATGACAGGATGTGGGAGGTCGGATATACGCAACTATACTCATATGCTAGAAACACACATAGTTTGTATGCCGATGACCCATAATGAAAATTGCGTCAAGCTGTGTCGATCAATTGACAATTCATAATATAAGAAGCGCGGTCAATTTAGTGACTCATTTTGTTTTATTCCATCATATTCCAAAGTAAATGAAGAATGTGGCATTGACTCCATTAAAAATAGAAACAAGATTTCTTATTTAGTGAGTCATGCTTTCATAACCAAGATTTCTTATTTGCAGATGCTTGAACTTTTCATATTCCAAAGTAAATTTCTCGTTATTTTCTTTATCTTTACTGCAACATCCTCCTATACACATTTGTATCACCACTTGAATTGCTTTAGACCTTTTGCTCTAATACTACTTTTCTAGAATCTGATAACTTAGATTTTTTTAAAAAAAAAAATCTACCATTTTATCTTATGTTGTATATGTATTTGTTTTATCAATCTACTATGTCGGATACAGACATCTAAGACTACAAGATGGTTTTGTGTTATTTAACTTTTTTTTGGGATCACCTTACACTCCTTACAAGATCTTCCATCTATCCTAAGAGTTATGAAATAGTCTATATGCAACTTATTTGGTCCATTGTTCAGTGTAATCAAGTGTTCATATCCTTTTTAGAAAAATGTATTAGTCACTATAAGATCCTATGCTATTAGGTAATCCAAAATTGATCTTATTTCATATTTCATGTTTCTAAAATTAAATCCACCATGTAACTCATTATAATCTTTATTTTTTTGACTTACATGTCTATTTAAATCTCTTCTTGTAAAGATCCTCTCACCTATTGGAATTTCATGAGCTATGTCTTCTAAATTTTCTCAAAATCTAAACCAAGTTAAGGAGCATATAAACTAATAATATTGATTATTTCTTTTTCAAGTACCAACTTATGGGCTATAATTCTATCTCATTGTCTGGTAACATGTTCTACTTTGTCTCTTAATGATGCATCTATGATAACTCCAACTCTATTTCCTGTCTTATTATTTCTTGTGTACCAGAGTTTAAATCTTGAATTGTCCAACACCCTACCTTTCTCACATATCCACTTTGTCTCTTTCAAACACAAGATATTTACTTTCCTCCTTATCCATAGAATTTTTACTTTTTTTTCTTATCTTTGTGCCACAATCTCCATTGTCTTTTCTATTATAGTTCAAATGGTCCATGTTCCTAGTCTTATACTCCTACCTAACATAGTATTTTGTCTCTTAGTATCTAACATACGACCTACAAACTCTTGCTTATTTTTCAATATATCTGATTTTTGTAAGCGATGCAGCAGTTCTAGCTCAATCGTCGTCACATTTGGACTATGCGACGGGAACCCTTACTTACTTACACTACATCTAAGTCTCCCAATCATGTTACGTGGAACACCCTAGCATTAGCGTAATTTCTTGTTTGATCCACAATAATTTTTATTGACAAAGTCTTACATTGGTTGTTAATCCGATACAACCCTCCTCCTTCTTCCGAGCCTGGACCGGCAAGCCAAAAACTCAACAACCGAGTTTAAAAATTATCTTTTTCAATGCATCTTCTACCTCTGGCAATCAAACTCTTCTCCTATAATTAAGTTCTATTCTCTTCAGTGATATGTTAAGTAAATCGTTCAAGGCAAGATAAACTCGTTTTAGATTTTGGGGTGAGTAATTATTACATATTAGATAATATATTAGTTTAGATTAATTGGTAATTTCCAAAACTTGCCATTATCATTAGTTTGTTGGATAATTTTCCTTATTTGAATTTAAATTACAAAGTTCTAAGTTTTAGGAACTTAAATAGAGGTTGTGACTAGTTTGTCTTGCTTAAGATATTTTTATCTTTATCTTTTGTTATTAGGGTTTGCAAGATAAGTGTGTCTATCAATATAGGGGCCGGCCGACTTGGTCATAGAAGGAGTGAAGAAGAACACAATGTATTCGGTTTTGAGTTGTTTTCCGAATAATAATACAAGCGAGTTATGTTTTGTATGTGCGCGTGTTAATTTCTCGAACTTCAATTGGTATCAGAGCCACTGGTTCAGTTGAAGGAAATTATTTGGCGCTGTGTGTCTGTGATCCGAGAGTTGGAAGTTGTCGTGATCGTTGCTGCGGTCGAAGCCTTCAAGGTGTTCGGATTCGTCTTCTTCACCGTCAAAGGAAGATTCGAGGTAAACAAGGAATCTTGATTGCATCACCATGAGTGAAACAGGTGAAAGAAGCACTCATCCTCAAAGTAGCGCTACCCAGGCACGTGGAAGAGAAGTTGGTTCCATAATAGTACAATGTTCGATGCTCTCTACAACCAATTATACTGTGTGGTCTATGCGAATGAAGATCGTTCTGAGAGTTCACAAAGTATGAGAGACGATTGGTCCCGGTTCAGATGATACGGAAAAGAATGATATAGCCATTGCTCTCTTGTTTCAAGCGATTCCAGAAAATTTGATCTTTCAAGTTGACCATCAAGAAATGCCCAAAGGAATCTAGGAGACAATTAAAACACGTTATCTGGGTGCTGAAAGAGTTAAGGAAGCACGCCTTCAAACATTGACTGTTGAATTCGATAGACTCAAGATGTCTGAATCAGAATCTATCGATATGTATGCTGGTAGGTTGTCTGAGATCTCGGCAAAAGCAGCTTCTTTATGGCAGCCCCTAAGTGATTCAAGGTTGGTGAAAAAGTTCCTTAATGGCTTGCCAAGGTCAAAATTTATTCATATTGTCACATCGTTAGAACAAGTGTTGGACTTGAACAAGATTGATTTTGAGGATATTGTGGGGCGCTTAAAGGCGTGTGAAGAGCAGATTAACGAAGATAGTATAACTTCAACTCCACAAAGTACTCTCCTATATACTTCTACATTGGCACAACAACAAAGGACTCCGGATCAAAGAGGTGGAGGCTGTGGGGCGTGTGGTAAAAGCCACGGCCGGGGAAGAGGCCGAGACAGTGGGACCAAACGACGCCAAGGAACAGATAACACCTTTGAGGAGCACATCAACCGTGGTCGTGGTATAGGTGGCTCAATAAAGGATCGTACTAAACTTATTTGTTATCGGTGTGATAGGCCGGGACACTTTGCAAGCAAGTGCCCCGAGAAGAAGCCAAACCCGCAAAGTGGGCATGCGGTTGATGCTCATGATGGAGACGAGGCGGTATTTGTGCATGAAGTTTTGACTCACCACCTTCAAGAGGTTAATCTGAATGAAAAGAATCTGATACCGAGTAGGTTGAACTCTCAACCAATCGAAGACCATGTGTGGTTCTTGGAAAATGGCGCTAGCAACCATATGTCCGGAAACAAGTCTTACTTCTCTGAGTTGAATGAAATTGTGAGAGGTAAAGTAAGGTTCGGAGATGGATCATATGTTGAAATCAAAGGCAAAGATTCTATAATTCTTCAAAGAAAATCGGGTGAGCAACGCTTGCTTAGTGAGGTATACTTCATACCTGAATTGCTTAGTAATATAATAAGTCTCAGGCAAACAACAGAGGCCCGATGTGAAGTGACCTTAAAAGGAGATCTATTGTCTCTGCACAATAAGTATGGCCGACTATTAATGAGAGTAAGGAAGAGCGAAAATTGGCTGTATAAGATATGCATTTAGCCAGGTTCACCTATATGTTTACAAAGTAAGATTGATGAAGACGTCTGGAAATGGCATGCGCACCTTGGTCACATCAATTTCGAAACATTGAAGAACATGAAAAAGAATGATATTGCACGTGGATTGCCTTACATTAATCAAGAAAATTGCATATGTGAGTCCTGCCTAGTTGGCAAGCAGACGAGATCCCCTTTTCCTCACAAGGCCGGGTATCGCGCAAGGTCTATTGGACCTTATCCATGCTGACTTTCTGGGACCCATCACACCGAGCTCCATTGGTGGAAACAGGTATGCATTTGTGCTCATTGAATATTATTCCCAGTATATGTGGATTTATTTGTCGAAAGAAAAGAGTCAAGCACTTGATGTCTTCAAGAAATTTAAAAGGATGGCCGAAAAGTGTACCTCAAAGGAAGTAAAAGTGCTCCGAACCGATAAAGGAGGGGAATTTACCTCTACATTGTTCAACTGATTCTGCGAAGAAAATGGTATAATGCGGCATTTGACAACTCCATACACCCCTCAACAAAATAGAGTTGTAGAATGCTGTAATCGGACTCTAACGGAGATGACGAGAAGCATACTTAAAGGGATGAACGTACCAAATTATATGTGGGGAGAGGCGGTTCGACACTCTACGTATATGATTAATTGTCTTCCTACAAGAGCATTGTAAAATAAGACTCTTTATGAGATCTATAAGGGTGAAAAACCGAGTCTACACCATATTAAAGTTTTTGGATGTCTTGCTTATGCCAAATTTGATTCTCTACACTTGAAGAAATTCGATGATAGATCTCGGCCCTAGTTCATCTTGGAACCAAAATGGGTACTAAGGGGTACCACTTATATGACCCCAAGACAAAAAAGATCTACATTAGTCGTGATGTAATCTTTGATGAGAGTGTTGGATGGAAATGGGAAGAACAAAGTCAAGAGGCAATGAGACCACCTGCATGTTTCAAGCTGTTTGGGGTAACACAATTGATGAAGGGTCGGGACCATTACGGATATGTTCGGCCCAAGACACAGTTGAGCTGCCTTTGCAAGCAACACACTCGGCCGTGCCAAGTGCGAGTCAAGAGAGCCCGAGTGTGGACCAGTCCGCCAGTCGACATACAGGTTCTTGTCCACCGTATGATACACGTCAAGAGCATTCACCTGATGGTGATGATGATGTTGATCCACCTTTGATGCAACGGAGGTCAAGTCGAACGAGGACACAACCAAGGTATCTTAGTGATTATGTTCTTACTTCATATGTGGATGACGATGACTTGTTATTGAAGGTTGATGATGAGCCGAGAAGCTTCGTGGAAGCTAAAGATTCACAAGAGTGGATGATTGCCATGAAGAATGAAATTGACTCTATCAACGAAAATGAAACATGGATGCTAGTTGACAAACCCGAAGGAGTTAAACCAATAGGGTTGAAGTGGGTATTCAAGGTCAAGAGGCATGCGGATGGCACAATTAAACATTATAAGGCTCGTCTAGTTGCATAGGGGTATGTTCAGAAATTTGGCATTAACTATGATGAAGTTTTTGCGCCTGTGACACGTATTGAGACAATACGACTTTTAGTCGCTCTAGTCGCATCCTATGGTTGGGAAATTCATTATCTTGATGTCAAGATAGCATTCTTACACAGTGAGTTAAAAGAACAAGTCTTTGTGACACAACCAGAAGGCTTCGAAAGGAGGGGAGAAGAAGGTTAAAGTCTATAAGCTTTCAAAGTCCTTGTATGGGTTATGTCAAGCACCAAGATGTTGGAATACGAAGCTAGACGAGATTCTGAAAGGTCTGAGTTTTTGTTCGTTGCACTAAAGCAAAATCAGTGTATAAGAAGACAAAAGACAAAAATCTACTTGTTATAGCTATGTATGTTGGTGATTTATTTGTGACTGGAACAAGTGCACTTTTTATTAAGAGTTCAAGTTAGACATGGCAACCAAATTCGAGATGGCCGACCTCATCCTCCTTACATATTACCTCGGCATTGAGGTATCTCAGGCTCATGATGGCATCACATTAAAGCAAGAAGGCTACGCGTTGAAGATACTTAAAGAAGCAGGTTTGTTTGAGTGTAATGCATCTCATATACCAATGGATCCCGGTGCTAAGCTCTCTAAGGCCGAAGAGAGGAGGTGCTGGACGCTACTCGGTACCGGAGGGTAGTTGGGTGCCTACGTTATTTGTTGCACACGAGACCCGATCTTGCCTACTCTGTGGGAGTTGTTAGCCGCTATATGCAAGAGCCAAGGAAGTCACATGAAGATGCCATTAAACACATTCTGAGATACTTGAAAGGTACAACGTCACTTGGTTAGTGTTTAAGCGCGGCCCCTTTTAAACGACTTGTTGGATATAGTGATAGCAGTCACAATATCGATCAAGATGATGTAAAAGCACTACTGGACACGTATTCTACTTCAATAATTCTCCCATCTCTTGGTGCTCTCAAAAGGAAAAGACGGTCGCTTTGTCTTTGTGTGAGGCTGAATTTATGGCAGCAATGGCCGCGGCGTGTCAAGCTATATGGCTTCAAGAATTGTTGTGTGAAACAACAAGTTGGAAGCCAAAAGAAGGTTGTTATACGCGTGGATAATAAATCGGCTATTGCACTCACGAAGAATCCAGTGTTTCACGGGAGGAGTAAGCACATACACACTCGATATCATTTCATCCGAGAATGTGTTGAGAATGGGTTGGTTGAAGTGGAGCACGTTTGTAGTGAAGAACAAAGAGCGGACATCTTGACCAAAGCCGTTGGCGCTAGCTAGGTTCAAGGAGATGCGCATGTTGATTGGCGTCCAAGAAGTTCCAAGGATGCATTCGGAAATTAAGGAGAAAAATGTTGGATAATTTTTCTTATTTGAATTTAAATTACAAAGTTCCTAAGTTTTAGGAACTTAGATAGAGGTTGTGACTAGTTTGTCTTGCTTAAGATATTTTTATCTTTATCTTTTGTTGTTAGGGTTTACAAGATAAGTGTGTCTATCAATACAGGAGCCGGCCGACTTTGGTCATAGAATGAGGTGAAGAAGAACACAATGTATTCGGTTTTGAGTTATTTTCCGAATAATAATACAAGCGAGTTATTGTAGCGACCCGTCTCGAGCCCTAGTACTTGAAACGACTCACCCGCCGTATCTCACTTAAAGAGAATATAAGACGTCGATACAATTCAATAATAACGTAAATCGATGTCAGCGGAAGTCATAAACTAAACTCTCGAATAAAATAATCATCATCATCAATACAATGTCTAGGCTAATACAACCGATACGCTAGTCAAATGTAGATAACACTAATCTCCAAAATACGTACCCACGACTATAGAAATAACTGTCTCAATTAAATCCTCAAAAGTCTCGTCTGAATATCCTTAGTCTCGAAATCTCCAACCCCGATCTTCCAGGGTACACTAACTCATGCACAAGCATACATTAGCTTCTACTACCTGCAAAACTTGTGAATGGTGGTGTGAGCCAAATCAACGAGCTCAGTAAGCATCCTACATATACCTGTTATAAAATTCATACATGCAGAAGCAAATACAAATAACCATCATAGTTAACATACATGTCTTTAGTTCACAAATAATTTCACTTAATTATCTTTAACATTTAACACTTCAAAAAAGAAAGAAAAAAAACAAAATAAATAATTCATCAGCTCAGACTACGTTACCGTGATACATGCTCTTTTCACACTACCGTGACATACACAACAAACAATTAATCAAATAACAAAGAAGAGAACAATACATGCCAATGGAGCAAATAAACTGCAGAAAGTAAGTCACTCCACATAATAATGCGCAACTTCATGATGCATGCCTTTCTCTACGTGCCACACGCAATGAAATCTCAACACACGAATGCATGTCTCTCTACCGTGCAATGCATGAACCTCGAGGTGATCCTACCACACGCCTCGTCAGACCACACGCCGTCGGACACACGCCTCATAAGGCCACACATCCCGTAGGACCACACGCCTCATAGGGTCATACGTCCCGTAGGACCACACGTCCCGTATGACCACACGCCTCATAGGGCCACACAGCACATAGGCCAATGCAATGTTCGTGCCATGAATGCAAATGCATAATCTCTCGTAATCTGGTGCATCCATACTCATACATATGCTCGCGCCCATACACGTGCACGTATATCCCCACACATCCATATACATATCCAATACGCATTAAAATCGTACAACCATACATACACCCAGTTTACATGTACACATGTGTGATTGATTATATGCCATCACATATCTCACATAATAAACTCAACTCGCATATAGAGAAAATTCAATTACATATATGCAACGAACAACAGATTGATGCATGATAAACATAACAAGCACAAATAGACCACTTACCTCTGATGCATGACAATGTAACGAGCACAAATAGACCACTTATCTCTGATGCATGACACTATAACGAGCACAGATAGAACACTTACCTTGAATCCGGTAATCACTTTCTTCTCTTCTAGGCTCGAATCTAAACAATTGTAGTATAACAAATCAATACCTAATAATAAAGGTTAATTTGACTTACTTAAAATAATTAGTTCATAACTTTCCATTTTTTCCCTTAAACTAAAATTAATAATAAAATACAATTGCTTCTGAAACAATTTATATAATGATTTAAGCTATAAAATCTGAAATTTTATAACTAAGTAAAATCCTATCCAAAAATAGTTCATACAATTACATATTTGTATAATCCGAGAAAATATAACACACATATATATATCATGTCCCAAACAGTTTACTTAATTGAATTTAGTGATCGTGCAATTCACCATATTGATACACTTTTAATTCCATTTCAAACAGTTCATAATACATATGTGTATATATATATTAAGTATGGAAAACAGTACGTATATATACAAATCTGCCGAACAACACCTATTTCTATATATAAACATTTGGTTAACCTGAATTTTATCAAAATAAATGTCCGAAACATTATACGTTTTCATGTGCAAAGCATTCCGCTAAAAATACAGTATAATCAATTGCTTAAATCTCAAATAAGTTCTTAAACGATACATAAATATTATATACCCAAAACTGTATATACTTATGTATATTATTCTTAAACAGTACATGTACAATTATATATACAGAAATATAATTAAAGAAAACAGTAGATATGTTCACATAATATAAAACTTTGGGATCAGTAAATAATTAAGTAAAAAAAACGCTGGTACTAACCGCATGTGTATAAAGGTGCATAAACATTCCAATAATTTACTAAATATATACTTTTAAAAAAAACGTTGAGCCCACACTCTATATATAATTATGAATATCATAATATTCATAAGTACCTCCAACGGAAACAAAAATAATAATCCATAAGCCTATATGTATATTTTCGGCCAGCAGTTTTTTCTTTTCTTCTTTTTTTTCCTTACCGCAAGATAATTTTAAAGATGTAACTGGAAATCACAACCCCAACCATATGTATGGTATATATATACATATACATACAATACCATCAATCGAACAACCGAAATGCATGTATAAATCACATAAATAGACACAATAAAACTGATGACAGAAATTCTAAGTAGAGTGGATGAGTACTTACATTGCTTGAATTATACTATATTGTGGTTGAATTCGGGGTTGGGTTGGACAAAGTTCTCTTCATTTTCTTTCTATTTTTATCCTCTCCCTTTCCTCATCTTCACTCTCGACTCACACACTTTTTCTTTCCTCACAGCACTCTTTTTTCCTTTACACTCAAATGCTTAACTGAAAACAAAAGTGGGATGAAAAGAATAGATTATGGTTTATTTATGTAGGGAAGAGTTATGGTAAAGTAATGGATATTAATGGGTGTAATGGTGGAAGTTATAGGGTTATGGAAGATTAAAGGAGTAGCGAGGATATTGGTGAAATTAATGTAGTGATTTTTTTAAGCCAACCGATGACATACACTTATTATATATAAATGCTTTGAATTTCTTTTTCAGGGATGTACATTCCTCCTCCCTTACAAAAAGTTTCGTCCTCGAAACTCGCGTATGGCGTAATCATTGACTTAGTATGGTTCTATTTGATCTATTCACCTGGATACTGACCGCACTAAAATGATATGTTACTATTTCACTTTCTTATCATATACTAAGGCCTCGAAAATCATTCTCTGTACCCGCCAAGGTAATTTTTAAGTCCATTATTCTTCCGCTTATTTAAGGTCATAACCTACTCTTCTTATAACTCTAGAATCAATTTTTGGTATTGTCACCATACGGGGGGTTCCATAACCCAGTCATCATCAGTCGCTATCGTACTTATATCTGTGGTCATAGCAGCCCTCTAGGATCGGTTCTTAGGTATACTATAATCTTTAACTTGATTCTCTATAATTACAACTCATTCTCCACTTATATACACGTAATATCCAAATTCCGAATTCTTAACTCATCATATATGATTCATCTCCTAGTTACATGATCATCCAAAATATCCATCGAGTCTTCCAATACATTAATCATTACACTTCATAAATATAGAATCAAGTCCTCGAAATCAATTACTATACTTGCAACTAGTTCTATAGTCATGTTCTTACTTTTTCAAGGATATCATCAACACATCCTAATATACGAAGTACGGTGTGTGGACATATTTTCTTTCAAATTAAAAATGTAACTTACGTAGCTATAATTTGGAATATACCTTTAACCATTTAAAATAATATACCTTCTGATTTTTTGTAAACACAAAATCCAAAGTATCATGTATTTTTTTGCAACGGTGTCTCATATGACCGTTTATAAACAATCATATAATTTTTTCGCAAAAGTATTTCGGTTACAACCACTTTAAAACAATTGAGACAAAACAATTGTAAAATTTCTTTTTACAAATGATTTGAACACGATGTCTATTCTTTCCAAAGAAATATATATTTTTAAATCTATGTTTTGTTTTGGCAAAATACAACGATCAAAAATTCAGCAAATATAAAGTTTTATAAAACAATTTTGAATTGCGGTACCTCTCTTTTTTTAAAAAAAAAAGTAATATATTTTGAAACTATTTCTCCTTCACAAAATAAGTTCATCGCAAGCAGATAAATAACTTCAAAAGCATTTAATGGGTAAAATGCTTGCGATATCGAAAGTTGGCAACCAAAATTATTTTAGCAAAATAATTATTGCTAAGCGAAAGTTGAAGAAATATAAGATATATATGAATATATCGTTGATCGAAACATCAATATTTTGAAATATATATCAGTTTTGTCAGGGGTAGTCGAAATTCCATTAGGTGGCTATACGAATTCGGAAAGAATATAGCATTGTAAAGTAATATATTATATAATGAAAGCAGTGGAAATATTTAGAAGCAAAATCTTTGAAATACCTTTGAAATGTAGGATATATCTTAGTATACGTGCTTGTGTGAAAATAGTTGGCTACTTGAAACATAATAGTCCAATACTTCGTATAATTTTTTTCTAAGTCACCCCTTAATGTCAAATGAAAAATCCACATATGTACCATTTCTTATAAACCTTCAACTTAAGTTGTCCAATCCTAGCATGTCATCTAAATATTGTTCGACTATGGCATTCTAATCCATCATGCCTTCCGCCGCCACAATGAGCCACCGTACTTCTTTGCTTGGTTCTTTTAATCTCTAATTCTAATTTAGTTAGATCTCACCTGAAAAGCAATCACTACTTGTTCATACTTACTCTATTTCAGTTTAAGCCAACTCGATGCATCAATACTTATGTGTTCCTAGGAATCAAACACTTAATCCAGATTCGTAATAATTCGTCATTCCACTGTACTTATTTAGTAATGCTAGCTTATCACTAACTATCAATATTCTAAATAAGACTAATATCTTTGGCTTATTTGATACTATAAAATTCAACCTCTTAATCATAACTATAAACCTCTTCTGTACGATATTCTTGGCTAAACACTATTGATCATAACGCTAATAAATCCTTTTCTATAAGTGTTTTACTTTACATTTTTCTTAGGAACTACGATCCCTAACTTAGACCTAGTCGCGTTCCGACACTACTGTCACGGTAGAGGCGTGAACCCGTTTCATTTACCATAATGGTAACGGGACTGCAGGGGTCGGATCTAAGGAATTGGCAAATGGTTAAAATCAGCACTTAGGTAAGGCTAATGATTCCGAATTGCAGGGTATACCCTAGGCATACGTGGCCATATACCTTATTCGATCATCTCTTAGGTCTAATGTCATAACTTATTTCTAGAATCGATACTTGGTATCATCGTTTCTTACGGCTAAAATCATTGCTGATTTATAAGTTTAATGCCTAGAAGATAATCATATCTTAAAACTAAGATCAGTGCTTATGTTCAAATCACCACCTGATGCTCAGATCACCACTTAATTTCTAGAGCCGATATTCCGTATCGTCATTCCTTAACTCTAAAATCGTAACTTACGGGCAAGGTCATCACTTAATCTCTAAGGTCACGTCTTATTTCCAATAACATGCACAATGTATAATCATTGCTTACGACTAAAAAAATCGGTTCTTACGTCTAAGTTCTTGACTTATTAGGAGGCAAAATCGTAACTTAATTTCTAAGATCATAGCCTAAATGTCTGCTTTCCGCCAAGGAACTGGAGCCATGCTCTGATACCACTGTAGCGACCCGTCTCGAGCCCTAGTTACTCGAAACGACTCACCCGCCGTATCTCGCTAAAGAGAATATAAGGTAGTCGATACAATTCAATATAATAACTTAAATCGATGTCATCGGAATCATAAGCTAAAACTCTCGAATAAAATAATAATCATCATCAATACCAATGTCAAGCTAATACAAAACCGATACACTAGTCAAATGTAGATAACACTAATCTCCAAAATACGTAACCTCGACTATAGAAATAACTGTCTCAACTAAATCTTCAAAAGTCTCGTTGATTTCCTTAGTCTCGAAATCTCCAACCCCGATCTTCCCAGGATATACTAACTCCTGCGCAAGCATACCTTAACGTCTCCTACTGCAAAACTGGTGAATGGTGGTGTGAGCCAAATCAACGGGCTCAGTAAGCAACCTACATATACTTGTTATAGAAATCATACATGCAGAAGCAAATACAAATAACCATCATAGTTAACATACATGTCCATAGTCTACAAATAATTCACTTAGTTATCTTTAACAATTAACACTTCGAAAAAGAAAGAAAAAAACAAAATAAATAATTCATCTGCTCAGACTACGTTACTGTGATGCATGCTCTTTCCACACTTCCGTGACATACACAACAAACAATTAATCAAATAAACAAAGAAGAGAACAATACATGCCAATGGAGCAAATAAACTGCAGAAAGTAAGTCACTCCTCCACATAATAATGCACAACTTCATGATGCATGCCTTTCTCTACGTGTCACACGCAATGAAATCTCAACACACAAATGCATGTCTCTCTACCGTGCAATGCATGAACCTCGAGGTGATCCTACCACATGTCTCGTCAGGCCACACGCCCCGTCGGGCCACACGTCCCGTAGGACCACACGCCTCATAGGACCACACAGCACATAGGTCAATGCAATGTTCGTTCCATGAATGCAAATGCATAATCTCTCGTAATCTGGTGCATCCATACTCATACATATGCTCGCGCCCATACACGTGCATATATACGTGCCATGTATACCCCCACACATCCATATACATATCCAATACGCATTGAAATCGTACAACCATACATACACCCAGTTTACCTGTACACATGTGTGATTGATTCATATATGCCGTCACATATCTCACATAATAAACTCTCAACTCGCATATAGAGAAAATTCAATTGCTTATATGCAACGAACAACACACTGATGCATGATAAACATAACAAGCACAAATAGACCACTTACCTCTGATGCATGACAATATAACGAGCACAAATAGACCACTTACCTCTGATGCATGACACTATAACGAGCACCAGATAGACCACTTACCTTGAATCCGGTAATCACTTTCTTCTCTTCTAGGCTCGAATCTAAACAATTGTAGCATAACAAATCAATACCTAATAATAAAGGTTAATTTGACTTACATAAAATAATTAGTTCATAACTTTCCATTTTTTCCCTTAAACTAAAATTAATAATAAAATATAATTGCTTCTGAAACCATTTATATAATGATTTACGCTATAAAATCCAAAAATTTTATAACTAAGTAAAATCCTATCCGAAAATAGTTCATACAATTACATATTTGTATAATCCGAGAAAATATAAACACACACAACACCACACACACACACACATATATATATATATATATATTATATATATATATATATATAATATATATATATATAAATCATGTCCCAAACAGTTTACTTAATTGAATTTAGTGATCGTGCAATTCACCATATTGATACACTTTTAATTCCATTTCAAACAGTTCATAATTTACATATGTGTATATATATTAAGTATGGAAAACAGTACGTATATATATATATACAAATCTGCCAAACAACACCTATTCTATATATATAAACATTTGGTTAACCTGAATTTTATCAAAATAGATGTCCGAAAACATTATACGTCTTCATGTGCAAAGCATTCCGCTAAAAAAACAGTATAATCAATTGCTTAAATCTCAAATAAGTTCTTAAACGATACATAAATATATATACCCAAAACTGTATATACCTATGTATATTATTCTTAAACAGTACATGTACAATTATATATACAGAAATATAATTAAAGAAAACAGTAGATATGTTCACATAATATAAAAATTTGGAATCAGTAAATAATTAAGTAAAAAAAAAACGTCGGTACTAACCGCATGTGTATAAAGGTGCATAAACATTCCAATAATTTACTAAATATATACTTTTAAAAAAACGTTGAGCCTACACATCTATATATAATTATGAATATCCTAATATTCATAAGTACCTCCAACGGAAACAAAAAATAATAATCCATAAACCTATATGTATATTTTCGGCCAGCAGTTTTTTTTTTTCTTTTCTTCTTTTTTTCTTACCGCAAGATAATTTTAAAGATGTAACTGGAAATCACAACCCCAACCATACATATATGTAGTGTATATATATACATATACATACAATACCATCAACCGAACAACACCGAAATTCATGTATAAATCACATAAAAATAGAGACAATAAAACTGATGACAGAAATTCTAATTAAGTAGAGTGGATGAGTACTTACATTGCTTGAATATACTATACCGGGGCGTTGGGTTGGACAAAGTTTTCTTCATTTCTCATTTCTTCTATTTTTATCCTCTCCCTTTCCTCATCTTCACTCTCCGGCTCACATACGTTTTTCTTTCCTCACAGCACTCTTTTTCCTTTACACTCAAATGCTTAACTGAAAACAAAAGTGGGATGAAAAGAATAGATTATGGTTTATTTATGTAGGGACGAGTTATGATAAAGTAATGGATATTAATGGGTGTAATGGTGGAAGTTATAGGGTTATGGAAGATTAAAGGAGTAGCGAGGATATTGGTGAAATTAATGTAGTCATTCTTTTAAGCCAACCGATGTACACACACTTATTATATATAAATGCTTTGATTTTCTTTTCAGTGATGTAACAGTTATGTTTTGTATGTGCACGTGTTAATTTCTTGAACTTCATAGTTAATCCTTTTGTGTTTTATTTGTGCCGATCTAATCCTCGGTGAAATGCAGTACTCCAGCAACATTCTCCACAGCTATTAATTGTCTTCTCTCCTTTTGAAAGCACATTCTTTTTAATTGACATTTCTAGCACGTCATTATTGTGTGTCCTTGATTGAATGGCTGTACTGGTTAACAAACCAAAAAAAAAAGACCTTTTGATTCTAATTATCAACTCGAAGTGTTGGATTTGATATGCTCATACGTGTAGTGCACGAAACGTGTGACTTAAGTTACATATCAAAAAGGTGTGACTTATGTATGTTATATATTATATGTTACGTAATATTTGTACATATCCATATGTTAAGTGATCACTTCGGTATATTAGTGGATACGCAGTGTAATCTGAATGGATCCTAAATGTGTAGATAGTCGTACAGTTACAGTCCTTAATGGTGTAAGGTCCGTGATGAACACTCTAGAGGGGGTGAATAGAGTGTTGGGCAATTTTGCGGAATTTTCTCGGTTTAGCTCAATACAAAACAAATGCACTCAAAATCAATAAAGAAAGAGATGAAGAGATAATGAGTGACGACACAAGATTTAGAGCAGTTCGAATCTTAAATGATTCTACTCCACTACCACTTTGCTTTCAAAGTGGATTTTTCAACAGCAAACTTTCTTATTAACCTTTGATAATGAACAAGATTAACAACAGCAACACTTACACTAACTCTAGTGCAAGCAACAACTACAACAGCAGCAACTTATTGTACAATCAATTTGTGCAATACCAACAACAGCAGCAGCTTGTTGCACATACACTTTGTGCAACCTCAACAACAACAACTATAAGCAAGAACAAGTTCTTGCTTCCTCACAACTTCAACAAAGTTCTCTCAAGAACTTTCTCACAGTGGGTTGAATGAAGTAGTAGGGATCACACTTTCTTTCTAGTCTAAACACAAGCAAGAGATCAAATGTTTATGGTTCCTCTTGTGTTAGACTACCTATCTCTCAATATACAACAATGAAGAACAAAGAAAGGCTTAACAAGCTTTAAGCACTTTTACAAATATGAGAGAAATATACAACAATGAAGAATGAAGCTTGATGATGGTTGAAAGTGTTGTTTGCCTCATCCAAACTTCATCTATTTATAGGAGATGTTCACCACGTTTTTGAAGCCTCCACCATGTCTTCAACTACATCAAATGTCAAGATAATGTCCAAATAATCTTTAGCCACCCTATGGAGTGATTTGATCCTCAATAGCCAACCTAGAATAGCTTAGACATGGATATAATAGTCAAGGAAGCATGTATTATGTTAGAGTAAAGTCCACAAGAAATTTGAGCAAGATTGGAAAGAGAAACACCATGAATCTCTCTTGGATTTTGTTCCAACGTTCATAAAAATTTGAATTCTGGAGGACATCGATCGATCTATGTGAGGGTATGATGTACATCGATCGATCTATGTGAGGGTTATGATGTTGGACAGTATGATTTCAGAAAGATTCTGGATGACATCGATCGATCTATGTCAGGGGTATGATGTACATCGATCGATCTATGTCAGGGTATGAGTACATCGATCTCTGTTTTAGAGACTCTATGTCAGGGTATGATGTACATCGATCTCTGTTTAGAGATCTATGTCAGGGTATGATGTGATTTCTTATTTCCAAGTATAAAACGACTTTTCATTCCTTTTCAAACATCTTTTAAGCTTCATCAAAACATTCATATCCCAACAATCTCCCCATAGTGAGAGATCTATATCTCACAATGGATTTTTCTCATTTTGTTCTAATTCCAAATTATGAAATATCTTTTTATCTCATTTTCAACAATCTTTAAATTCATCAAAACAATTCATTTTCCAACAATCTCCCCCTTATTTGATGATTTCAAAACTATGACTCAAAAGATATTTTTTGTGATAAATTACATCTAAATTTGATATTTTACAACTCCCCTTAGTCCATACTCCCTCATCATATGAACACCATCAAAACTCTCCCTCAACCATGTAATTTTGCCAAAATCAATAATATGATGACAATATCAAAAAGTGCTCCCCCTCAATAGATATTCTTCCAAACCAATAGGTGTAATGAAAACTTTTCACAAAAAACTTCCTCTCCAACCAAACCATGCATCACAGCATATATCAAGTCAAGCTTCACCATGTCATACCAAATGAGCACATCAAGTAAGCATACCATATCCATCAAGCAAGCATATCATATCATGTTTATCACATGCATATCCATCAAGCAGCATACCCAAGACCTTCATTTCTTACACAATCATCCATCATATCCAGAGCATCTTTAACACAGAGCTTATCCAAGCAAGCATGCCTAAGCATATACCATTTTGTCCCATATAGCGTATATCAAGTCTCATACACCAGCACATACATGAGTCATATATCAAGCCACATATACAAATATGCCAATGTACCAACATACGTATTATGTACCAACATGCGTATTAATGTACCAACATGCGTATTCTCCCCCTTTTTGTAATCATCAACATTCTATAAGACAAAGCAAAAAATTTATTGCATTTCCTCTTATTCAAAGTATTCAGGGCTCCTCAACATATGCTACACTCATTTTTGCTCATACCTATTAACCTTATAATATCATATCACCTTATATAATCCTATATTGCATCACATGCCTTATATATACACTCTTACATTATATACTCTATATATTCGTATATTTTTTCTTCCCCCTTTTTTTAAGGACAATAAGGCAAAATGAAAAGATCATATAAAGGAGATGAAAAGAATCATATGATCATTCAAGTTTCTAAATCCATCATTATATCGATTTCTTTAACATAAAGTAGATGATGTTGGCGATAAGGATGGTATTATATGACTTAGTGGCTGTCTTCTATCATATTTGCCATGAATAACTCCACAAGTTCAAAATTTTTCTTGTTGGCAAGGCGATGAGATATATAGAAATCAAAGTTACTAAGGAAGCTTATAGATTTTCCTAGTTAAACAAAATATGACTCCCACAGTCAACACTCAATATATTAAATGACATATTGTTTTTGTTCTGGTAGGATGGAAAACTAAGAAGCTTTTAACTTGATCTTCATCGACCTTTCATCTTGCCCCATCCCATTTTCATATATCAAATCTTATATAACCCTTCATTAGGAGCCCACCAGCAAATCATTTATAATCCTAATATTCCATTCTAGGGTGTGTACCATGAATCACATTAAGCATTGCATAGGGAAAAGTATTCAAGTATTCCACCTACAAGTGTGGCATAAAATAGTCTAGTGTACAGCAGACATTTTGTTCATATACTTCTCATTCCAAAGAGGTCTTTATTTTTGAACATCTATGCAATCTAAGACTAGTATCAACTCATCATTTTTCTCAAAATCCTTGATTTTCATCACACCTCTAAGGGAGTCGATGTCCCTCTCATTCATCTCTCATTCGGTAAATAATTCTTAAGCATGTGAAGGGATGGTATTTAAAGTTACTTGGCACATCTAACGCTCTAAAAAACTGCAAGTTTTATCCACAAGAAGTTGCAGATGGTTAATCATCTCCTTAATTCCACATCAACTTCTCAGTCTTGGCGTATCCATGCCTCTTAGTCCTAACCGTCCAACTTCTTGGTCCATTAGGGACTGTTGTGCTTTTGCCTTGAGAAGGATTGCTTGATCCTCCTTCACTATGTTTAAAGTTTCTTGACCTCTTGTAAATTATTCTTTCTCCTCATTTTGATTTCTTTTCATAACGAGATTCTAAATTTGTAGGGAGACATATTCAACACAAGCTAACTCCTTTTTTTATATAATCTATTATAAAGCGATGTATAACCTCAATATGCTTGGTTCTACTATACAGAGCCAGATTTTGTGATATATTTATAGATGAGGTATTATCACATAAAATAGGTACTTTTCTCATCAACATGATGTTTAGCATAGTCTGAATCACTATACTCTCTTAAGTCAAAAAACACCGCAACATTTAGTGTACCTTTTAAATCTTTAAAAAAAATACGTTTTAAACACAACTAGATGCAATTTCTTAGCATATCTTAAAATCTAGCACATAAGCACATAGCATATAACATATCCGGCTAGCTACCAATCATACTAAGCAAACTATCAATCATGCTCTTAAACTTTGTTACCTTGTCACAGCTATCAAGCTTTGTACTTGTACTCATTTGTATGCTTACATTTCTTCCGTTTTCAAGTTTGTATTTCTTGAGAGGATCGTTGGTGTACTTTTTTTTTGAGAGATGTACACTTCATCCTTGGTTTGTTTGATTTGAAGCCAAAAGAGGTGGTTGAGCTCATCCATCATACTCATCTCAAATTTTCTTCCTTTAGCTTAGTAGAGTGCGTACAAGGGCTAGCTTAGTAGAGTGCGTACAAAGGCAATCATTAGTAGCACTAACACAGGTGTTATCAACATATATTGAGCAAATGAATACTTCTTCCTTGTTCTTTGAGAAACAAGTATGTATCAACTTTTCCTCTTAAAAGACAAGAAATTTCCCAATTTCTCATACCAAGGTTCAGGTGTTTAAGTCCATAATGACCTTTGAGGATATGATTTGAACAGTCTTAATCTTTAAACCTAGTAGTTTAGCTACACGAGATTTAAAATCATTTGATATCACAGTTAACCTTTATAATCCATATTCCACAATTCTCTCACTTTCCATTTAAGCTAATGTTTTTGCACATAGTTTGAGTCAAATGCATTCAGAGTTTGCATAATATGGAACATCAAGAGGACAAGTGTGTTTTCTCATTGTGTACTTTCAATCAAACTTGCCATGCATCGATTTGTGCACGTTTTTCCACAAACAATTCTATATTTGACCTTAATAATTACCCACATGGATATTAACATTATGAAGAATGTGATGACTTGTTTTTCTCCTAAAAGTTATCTTGACCTCTCACAGTCAAATTATAGGAGTTAGTTCATGTCCATACAAGGAAACATGATTTGACTCATCAAGGTCTTCAATATACATAGATTAAATATACACATTCATTTTTGCATATAGTTATACCAAGATGGTCAATTTGACATGTAATTGATGTCCTATGCCAAATATAAACTAGAAAGCTTCTTTAATCTTGCAGGTAGACAGTATGTTTCATCCACATCTTGATAAAGTCATAGTTCAAATTTTCTTCTTCATTTGAATTTAGTGTTCCTTCCCTTCTTTAAGCTAAAGCTTAGATGATCTAACCAAAGTCTACGTGTTTTTGAATTTTCTAAACTTAAAAGACTCATATAGCTTAGAGGTTTCTACTTTGCTTTTGATACTCATGAAAGTTCAAATACTTTTATTATCTAAACATATTGAAACCTCAAGTTTACATAGATTCCTCTTAAAGTGAAATATTCAATTTATTGCAATACTTGTGCAACTACATGCTCTTATTTGACATGTTCATCATTCATTAACGTTCAAGTCTCTCTAAATCATCTTTGGTGTTAATTTTGAAAATTTTACATCTAAAAATAGTAAAAATATTTTAGAGTAGGAATTCTATCATTTCAAGACTCATAGAAATTCATATCAAGACAATTCTTTAACTACAACATATTGATGATCAACCAATGCTTAAGTTTTCCACTTTGAAGTGTTCTAACAGAGGAACTTCAGAGAAACTTATCCCTAGAAATATGTTTAGTTTTACTTTCTTCATCCAATTTGTTTAGAAGTTTAGATACCAAGACATGGTGAATGCATCCTCTCAGTTGACAAAGATCTTGGTATTTCCTTAAACTTCCAAATTCTATTTCATTTGATAGATTAAGTCTTATAGCCATTCTTGTTTTCAAAGTTTTTTTTATAGACTCATGATCATGCATCATAGTTCATAGCAAGAAACATATCCAAGTAAATGACATGGAATCAATTAGCTTCAAATACTCAAGGCAAGTCACATAAATCAAACAAGTTGTAAAGAAATCATTTAATACCATAAGCATGCATAATGCTCCTATAAAGAATTGAAGCATTTAGAGAGTCTAGAGAATGTACCTTTATTACAAAACTTAAATCCTACTTATCAATGCTTATAGACATATGCCATCACGGTTCGTAAATATTTTTGATAGGTTGATACTTTCAAATGTTTATAGAAACTTTGTAACCAACATATCTAGGTCATCTATTCCATGAGATAGGTCAAGTCCAAAATCTTGGCATATGAATTTTTGACAATAAAGACTTGTAAGCTAAACATTTGTTTTTTTTTTCAAAAATCTCAAAAAATTTTCTTTCCTTTTGTAAATATCTTATTATTTTAAAAAAGTTTAAGTATTATTATTACCACAAATAAATAGCACATATCAAATTTTAGCTCATGTCCCTACTATATATATTATAGGACTAAAAGAATAGTTAGAAAGTTTACCAACTCTTCAAACTCCAAGGGTCTAAGCCTTTCCCATTGCCAAAATGGGCTTCCACACCACCTTTGATCTTAAACTTGATATAGAGGTGCTCTTTGTTGGATATATGGATTGAACATTTTAATTCCATGAGCTAGTTGATTTCTTTCACTTGCAATCTCCATAGATTCCAAGCTCCTACATAAGACAAATGTCTATCCATAGGTACCCTTTTGTTGTTGGGTCCCATCTTGGTTAGTTCTCATGCCTTTAGGCCTCCAAGAATACTTAGAGCTTTTCTTTGCTCTATAAACACTTACCACATGACCCTTTTTGTTACAAAAAAAAAAACAAGTAGGTGTATGATGTGATTGTGTGTTTTTACGCTTGAAAGGTTTAGCTACCTTCATAGACTTAGAAATCTTGTTGACATTTTTAAGTACTTCCTTTGGAAGTATCAAATTAGCCTTAGGTGAATCACTTAAAGATGCCTCTTTTATCTTTGATAATCTTATCTTGGTTGAAGTAGTAGAAGCTTTAAAACCTAAGTTTGATTTTCTATTTACTACTGTTTTGTATACCAAGAGGTTTTTCATGAACAATCTTCTCACATGTCGCCTTATGAAGTTCTTCAAGTTTAACAGATTTATTCTTAATCTCTATGTTTCTAGAGCTAAAGATTTATGTGTCTCTAAGATGACATCATGCTCTAGATGAAGCAAAACAAGAGAATCATGCAAATTTTATTTTCTAATTTGCATAAATTAAGCTCCTTTTGGCATGCTTGTATTTTAAAAACAAGTTTTTCAAATTCCTCATGTAAGTGATATATTCATCTTGTAATTCATCAAATGAGGAAGTTGAAAGAGATACCTCTTTATCATCTTCAATAGCTATTAAGCATATTAATTCTGTGTCATTGAGATCATCTTCATCTTTGTTTGGTTGATGATCATCGTTTGATACTCCTCAGGCTTCTTCCATGTCTCATGTGGAGAGAAGATGCCTTGAACCTTTATTAGCTCATCGTGTAAAAGAGAGAGATGGAGGATATCAAGAGCTTTCCCTTCTAGCTCAAAATTTTTCTTATCTTCATCATTGTAGTCATCCACCTCCTTCATTATTACTCTCTCCCGTTCTCATCCAACTTAGTTGGTGGAGGTACTCCATCTATGACCATTCTCCATATGTCATAACCACATCCACATAAATATGCATTCATCCTATATTTCCATAAAGAATAGTTTTGTGTATCAAATAGGGGAACTTTTGTGTTTGGTGCTGTGAATATAATGGCTGGTTCAAGAGTTGAGCTATATGATGTAGAGGTTGTCATTGCCATATTTTTCAATGATCTTTAACCTTGCTACTTGCAAAGATTGGCCAAGAAATCAAGGTTAGGCTCTGATACCAATTGTAGGTCCGTGATGAACACTCTAGAGGGGGGGTGAATAGAGTGTTGGGCAATTTTGCGGAATTTTCTCGGTTTAAGCTCAATACAAAACAAATGCACTCAAAATCAATAAAGAAAGAGATGAGAGATAATGAGTGAAGACACAAGATTTAGAGTGGTTCGAATCTTAAATGATTGTACTCCACTACCACTTTGCTTTCAAGTGGATTTTCAACAGCAACTTTCTTATTACCTTTGATAAGGAACAAGATGAAGAACAGCAACACTTACACTAACTCTAGTGCAAGCAACAACTACAATCGCAGCAACTTATTGTACAATCAATTTGTGCAATACCAACAACAAGCAGCAGCTTGTTGCACATACACTTTGTGCAACCTCAACAACAACAACTATAAGCAAGAACAAGTTCTTGCTTCCTCACAACTTCAACAAAGTTCTCTCAAGAACATTCTCACAGTGGGTTGAATGAAGTAGTAGGGATCACACTTTCTTTCTAGTCTAAACACAAGCAAGAGATCAAATGTTTATGGTTCCTCTTGTGTTAGACTACCTATCTCTCAATATACAACAATGAAGAACAAGAAAGGCTTAACAAGCTTTAAGCACTTTTACAAATATGAGAGAAATATACAAAAAATGAAGAATGGAGCTTGATGATGGTGAAAGTGTGTGTTTGCCTCATCCAAACTTCATCTATTTATAGGAGATGTTCACCACGTTTTTGAAGCCTCCACCATGTCTTCAACTACATCAAATGTCAAGATAATGTCCAAATGATCTTTAGCCACCCTATGGAGTGATTTGATCCTCAATAGCCAACCTAGAATAGCTTAGACATGGATATAATAGTCAAGGAAGCATGTATTATGTTAGAGTAAAGTCCACAAGAAATTTGAACAAGATTGGAAAGAGAAAACACCATGAATCTCTCTTGGATTTTGTTCCAACGTTCATAAAAATTTGAATTCTGGAGGACATCGATCGATCTATGTGAGGGTATGATGTACATCGATCGATCTATGTGAGGGTATGATGTTGGACAGTATGATTTCAGAAAGATTCTGGATGACATTGATCGATCTATGTTAGGGTACGATGTACATCGATCGATCTATGTCGGGGTATGATGTACATCGATCTCTGTTTTAAAGATCTATGTCAGGGTAATGATGTACATCGATCTCTGTTTAGAGATCTATGTCAGGGTATGATGTTGATTTCTTATTTCCAAGTATAAAACGACTTTTCATTCCTTTTTCAAACATCTTTTAAGCTTCATCAAAACATTCATATCCCAACAATCTCCCCATATGTGAGAGATCTATATCTCACAATGGATTTTTCCTCATTTTGTTCTAATTCCAAATTATGAAATATCTATTTATCTCATTTTCAACAATCTTTTAAATTCATCAAAACAATTCATTTTTCAACAAATGGTAGGACTCGTAAAGCCGAGACCGTATTATTAATGAAAACTGGTCCCCGAATGACAAGAACCTACGAATATTATTCTCGAAGTGTTTAATTAAGATAACGGAAAATTGATTACAACCATTATTTTTGGAGAAAATGTTTTGGTTTTCAGTAAACAAATGCAATTCATTTGCATTGTTTTTGGTGAAACGTTTCAATTTTTTAGAAGAACAAATGCAATCCATTTGCAGTTGTCCACTATATATATTTCCAGCGTGCAAGTGTGCAGGAAGAAACAAAAAAAACACAACTGCAAGTCTGCAGGGAGGAAAAGACCAGAGCCTCAGCTTTGCTTCTTTATTATAATTTTGCATTTGCAAAATTGATGTATCTTCCTTGCACACTTGAAAAGCGCACGTGTGTGTCTATATATATATAAAATATTTTCGACAGAAAAACATGTTATCTATTCTTTCCATCGGAATAGTAGTAGTAGTTGTTGATATTTCATTAGTGAATTCAAAAACTGGTGGGTTCGTGCATCCCTTGGAAGACACAGTTGTGTCTTGATATTTCATTAGAGAATTCAACAACTGGTGGGTTAGTGCAATCCCTTGGAAGACACAGTTGTATCGCGTGTCAACCATTACAGCATTAACCAATGGAGCAAGGTACATTTCGCATTTATTTACTTTGCTTTTGTGTTCTATTAAGTGATCCTCAGATAATGAATTTACTATGTGAATTCTAACAAGTAGTATCAGAACATGATTATTGAGAATATGACGCTGTTTTCTTTTCATATGTGTCCTTATAACTTTGAGTTATTTTGCTATATTAATTATTACTACATGTTATAACGTATAGCAATACGAGTACAGTGAGTTTTTTTTGGCAGCTCTCTGTTGGTTTGCTGCTTCACTCGAAAAAACTGAAGATATTCTATATTCTGCTTTGCACGATAGTTACATGTTAATGTTAGCAAGCATTGATTATGGAAAACTGAAAATCAAGGGATTCAGAATTAAAGAAGGCTTAATTTTAGGAATGATTTGTTTTTTTATTAATTAGGCTGATTTGATTTGTTTTATTGTAATTAATTAGGGCTGATTTTCTTCCTTGTACAAAGATGTAAAAGTCCTATAAGATGATACTCAATGAGTGTATACGAACACAAGAGAAAATATATTGAATACAAATTTTCTTCTTAACCTTTTGACATGGTATCAGAGCAGGTTCCCATCAATCGGACCTGATCTGCTTGTTTGAAATCGATTGGCTCAGAGGAATATCTCATCATCGCCATATTCCTCTCTAACCGAGTATTGTATCTGTTTTTTTTGGTCTGGGTTAGGCTCAGATCAAGTATCCTCACTGCCTTCATTCCCTTTCTGACCAAGTGTCGTACCTTTTTCTTTTTGGTCTGTGTTTGGCTCAGATCAAGTATCTTCATTGCCTGCTTACCATATCTCAACATGGTTCAGATCAAGTTGCCGTATCTGTCCAAAGTCAGTCTTACTGTGCCTGCACAAATAACGAAGATGTCACAATTCCCAGAAAATGCAGAACCAACACCAGGAAGTTCAGAAACTAAACCCAGTCTTCCTACAAATTTGACTTATCTAAACAGTTTGCAAAATTTCTCTGAACAGCTTCTGAATCCAGAGTACTTCAGTGATTCCTTTCACAATTCCACGGAACTTTGCTTCAGCACTAGATAAGGCGAAAACCTTTTGTTTTTTACTCCTCCAAGTCACAAGATTGCATCCTACTAGAGTAAGTACCCAGAAGTAGATTTTCGGTCTACTAAATTGCCTGCCCAATCAGCGTCTATATATGCCTGAATATTTAAGTGCCCATTATTACGAAACACAATGCCCCTTCCTGGTGTAGCTTTAAGATAGCGCAGGATACGCATCACGGCATCCATATGGTGTTCTTGAGGACTGTGCATAAAACTGGCTCACCACACTAACTGTGAAAGCTATATCAGGCCGTGTATGAGATAGAATATATTAACTTTCCAACCAATCGCTGAAATCGCCCTTTATCTGTAGACGGTGCTCCATCAACAGTTTCCAACTTATGATTCATAGCCATGGGGGGTGTCACAAGGTTTGCAGTCAAGCATTCCTACCTCAGTGAGTAGATCCAAGACATACTTCCGCTATGAAATGTAAATTCCTGCTTCTGACCTTAGAACTTCAATACCTAAAAAATATTTCAGACCTCCAAGATCATTCATTTCAAATTGGTAAACAAATGTTTTCGAAGACGAAGTATTTCCTCAGTGTCATTCCCAGTAATCACCATATTGTCAACATAGATGATCAGACATGTCACCAGATCTTTTCTTCGTTTGACAAATAATGTATGGTCGGCATTGCTTTGCCGATAACCATCTTGCTTCATGACTCCAGTGAACCTGCCAAACCAGGCCCGAGGAGACTGTTTAATCCATACAACGCCTTCTTCAGTCTACAAACTTCTCTTGGTTTGAACCCAGTGGAGAACCCTAGAGGTGGATCCATATATACTTCTTCGTTTCAGATCGCCACGCAGAAAAGCATTTTTAACATCAAACTGGGAAGAAGCCAATTCCGAGTCGCTGTAATGAAAAACAATACCCGGATTGTATCAATTCGTGCCACCGGTGAGAATGTCTCCGAATAATCAATGTCATAAGTATGGGTATATCCTTTTGCCACTAGTCGAGCCTTGTATCATTCAATACTTCCATCTGCTTTGTGTTTAGCTGTGAATACCCATCGACGCCCAACTGATTTTTTTCTGGCTGGAAGAATGCATTTTTCCTATGTTTCATTCTTCTCCAATGCCTGCATCTCAGTTATCATGGCTTCATTCCAGTTTGGTTGGATTTAAGCTTCTTCTATTGTCCGGGGTACTTCTGAACATAAAGACACAAAGAAACCTTGGGCCAAGTCAGATACACCTCTTAATGACGTATTTACTGAGTACCTTGAGGTTTTTGACACTTGAGGTGGGAGATTACCGTGGGGGAGGAACACCTCGCTTTGTTCTTGGTGGTAAGACCCGTAACCGTCGAAGTTCAATTGTGCTATTTTCACTGACACCTATCTCTGGAACATTAGATGGTGTAATAGAGATATTATCTGTATGGACGATGGGTGTGTGTGGATCAGTGGAGGCAATAGTAGTGGGTGTGTGTGAATCATTAGATGGTTTAATAGAGATATTATCTGTATGGACGATGGGTGTGTGTGGATCAGTGGAAGCAATAGTAGTGGGTGTGTGGGATCAGTGAAATTACGCTCATATCCAGACTGTTCATGATGTGTATCTAAATTACTTACCTCTGGTAGTGCATCCATAAGGGAAGGACCATCAGGGGGTACTGATGCTTCAGGTAGTACAGCATTGGGAGCTATAGCACAGTCGGCGCCATCTACTTGCCGTGTTGGAACAGATGTCGTACAAGTGGGTTGTGGCAACCAACCAATCGAGGGTTCCATCATTTGGATAAGGGAGCTCCCCTGAACCTGAGAGTGAGGGGTGTAATAGTGTTCGGTTTTGAGGAACACACATTTAATGGTGACTGGATGCGGTGGGTTTAGGGATTACAGCACCGATACCCCTTTTGGGTCGAGGCATAGCCAACAAAGATACAGCATTCAGCACATGGGTCAAGTTTTGTTCGTTCATGTTTGGGGGTATGAATGAAGACAGTACACCCAAACACACGAGGTGGTAGGGTAAGAATTGAAGGTATGTCGTGTTGGGTGGCTAGGACTTGTAATGGGGTTTTATATTCAAGGATTTTACTTGAAGGCGGTTCAAAAAGGTAAGCATCGGTGGATACAGCCTCCGTCCAAAAAACTCATCGGAACGTGAAAATCCAACATCAATGCCCGAGTCATCTCAAGAAGAATACGATTTTTTCGTTCCGCTACCCCGTTTTGTTCAGGGGTATGGGAACAAGTAGTTTGATGTATAATGCCATTTTGGTGGAAAAATTAAACCAAGTCCACAGTAAGATATTCCCCGCCGTTGTCGGAAGGGAGTATTTGAATTTTTGTATTGTATTGGGTATGAATCATTTGATAAAACTAGACAAACTTTTGGGAGACCTCAGATTTTTTGTTTCAGAATATATAACCATGTCATGCGAGAAAAGTCATCCACAAAAATAACATAGTAACGGAAACCAAGCGGTGTATTATATGGAGAACGGCCCCAGACATCAGAATGAACTAAAGTAAACATACGATTAACACGGGTATTGTTTGAAGGATAAGACGCCTGAGTCTGTTTGGCCCGGAGGCATGTATCACAAGTCAAAGTAACTGGTTGGGAAGAAAACAAGGTAGGAAATAAACGTTGCAAGTAAGTAAATGAGAGGATGCCCTAATCGGCGATGTCATAACCACACCTGCCGGTTAGCCGTCTCGGTGGCAAGATTAGACTGTCCATGTTGCGCCACCGCATCAACAAAGTACAGTCCTTGGCGCTCAGTACCACGCCCAATGATCGCCTCCGTATGAATGTCCTGCAAGAGACAAAATTAGGAATACAACAATCACAATGCAGTCTAATTCTTTAGTATTTGACTGACAGATAACAATTTTGTGTATAAAGATGGGACATACAGACAATTTTTGAGAGTAATAGTGGGGAGTAATAGAAATAGAACCACCGGCAATGACCGGAACAGTTGCACCATTGCTGTTTCGACAGTAGTTTTGGTTGGAGATGTATGTGTGATCAGGTCAGACCGGGTCCTTGGTCATTGTATCTGTGGCCCCCACAATCAAAAATCCATTGTGATTTATTCTGGGTGAGGCAACATTTAGATGTATTTGGTAATGGAGACACTTGATGGGGTGAGGTGAGCGTTGCATGTAAATCTGAGGGGGTCTAGTGACGTTTCAGAAGTTCAGGGGGGTCATACGAAGGGTTGATAAAATTTGGGGGCGATCCGCAATTCCAAAAACAGAAGGGTCAGTAATAATAGTGCAATTAAACTCAGGGACTAATGGGGTAATTTTATTAAGGAGGTATATAAGAGTGAAAATAGGGTTAGGGTTACAGTCCCTAACCCTTTTACCTGCGGTGGCGGCCTCTTGCCTTTCTTCAGCTGTTGTGCCGCCCGCTGCCAGTGCTGTTCCCCTTTCTCCATCCTTTTCTCTACGACTGCTGCCTGCATCTGGCTCTTGGCTGCCGTATGCGTGGTCACTAGCCTGAGCAATGGCCTAAGCAGCTGCTCCTTTACCTTTCTTAGCGAATTCTCCCCACTTTCGGGGTACCCATGGATTTTGAAAGCGCTTTTCTCTGGTATGTCCCTTTTCGTCTACAATGAGTAAACTCCATGTGAGCCTTATCCTCCACTCCACGCCGTGATGGATGGCCTGAGCTATCTTAAAGCTACACCAGGAAGGGGCATTGTGTTTCGTAATAATGGGCCACTTAAATATTCAGGCATATACAGACGCTGACTGGGCAGGCAGTTTAGTAGACCGGAAATCTACTTCTGGTACTTTACTCTAGTAGGAGGCAATCTTGTGACTTGGAGGAGTAAAAAACAAAAGGTTGTCGCCTTATCTAGTGATGAAGCAGAGTTTCATGGAATTGTGAAAGGAATCACTGAAGTACTATGGATTCAGAAGCTGTTCAGAGATATCGGACTACCAGTAAATGTGCCTACACCCCAGTTCTGCGACAATAAGGCGTCTATCAATATATCAGAAAACCCAGTACAACATGACCGAACTAAGCATGTGGAGATTGATCGGCATTTTATCAAGAAAAAGTTAGAAGGAGGGCTAGTTGAGTTGCCTTATGTCCGATCTGAGGACCAGTTAGCATATGTGTTAACCAAGGCTATCAATGGAAGGTCGTTCGAGTCCATTCTATGCAAGTTGAGCGTTGTTGACCACACGATTCAACTTGAGGGGGAGTGTTAGCAAGCACTGATTATGTAAAACCGAAAATCAAGGAATTCAGAATTAAGGAAGGCTTAATTTTAGGAATGATTTGTTTTTTATTAATTAGGCTGATTTGAATTGTTTTTATTGTAATTAATTAGGCTGATTTTCTTCCTTGTACAAAGATGTAAAGGCCCTATAAGATGATACTCAATGAGTGTATACGAACACAAGAGAAAATATACTTAATACAAATTTTCTTCTTAACCTTTTGACAGTTAAAAAAATGTAACGTATTATATTTTGAAAGATTCTAAAAATAAGGTTAAATACACATCAGAAAGTGCACACCAAAAGAAGATGCAGCAATTGATGCAGCAGCCACTTATTACTATCTTTTATATTCTTGGGGATTGAAGGCTCTAGATGCATACTGTTAATTGGGAGCATACGACATAGAAGCCCTGAAGCATTGATATTAGTTTCTGTTTCATTTTATTTAATATTATTTATCTGTACATTTGATTTTATTGACAGTTTTATATGTAACATTAATTGCATCATAAATCAACACGTTGCTTTTACCTGTGCATGTTATTTTACATTGACTTTGTTTTATACTAACTCTGTTAAACAGTTTTTTTTTTTGTACTGAGAATAGTTTTTTATGCTCATTATGTACAATTACAGTACACTGTTTATTACTTTGTTGGAGGTATATAATTTATTTGTCTTCATCACATGCACATTTGTTTAACTGGACGGTTTGACCAATAATGAACTCATTTTGGCCATAATTATCAATCTAATATATTTGTTTGTGATAGATGAACAATGAAGTTATGATAAATACACTATACACATGGTTCTGTCTTAGAAAACCGGTTCTTATGCTAGACCGTCTACGGATAGTGACTCCACCGGTGGCCTGGGAATTATGTGGAATGGAAATATTGTCTAGATTACTGGGTATTGCCGAATCGGAGGCGAATGTCTGGATGCATACATTACGGTCAAACATAAATCTTCATGTTAATTGATAAACTGCAATGGTGTATAGAAACATAAGGATACACATCTTAGCAAATGTATGGCATTAATATGATCCCTTAAAGTGTGGCAATCATATCATCGCTTGTGCAATTGTTAAGTTTGTGATAGGTGTGTATGTGCTTCGCACAGCTATTAGTCGGTCCAAAGGAAGACATAGTTATCGAAGTCACATATGTCACATCGTAGTAATTGAAAAAGTCTGGCGATAATAAGGAAATACGTGACTAGTTCATCGGCCCAAAGAAAGATGACTACTATACGTATTGTGTATCGTTGTATCAATTTCTACACCCCAATTGTTGGACAATATTAAGAAGACTCCAAAGAGCACTTAATATTGAAAGATTTTTGAAAGATGGAAATGTTCTATACTTGGTTTGAACTTAAGTTATATTGCAGTTGACATTGACTTATGTGTTGTTTTGTTCTTTGGTTTTCTTTTATTTCAGCAATCTTTTTCGGTGTTAATAATATTCCGATGTTGAATGGTTCAAACTTTAAGACTTGGAAAGATCAATTGGAGATTTTTCTGGGATTAGCCGATCTGTACATTGCGCTTCAGCTGGACCGACCAGCAGTGCTACATGATGATAGCACTAGTGAGCAGAAGGATACTATGGTTGGCTGGTTAAAGTCCAATCGTATATGTCTGAATCATGCAGAAAACTATTCCTGAGGCATTCAGGGGGTCTGTTTCTAAATCCACCACGACCAAGGAATTTTTGGCTGAACTTGAGCAAAGATTCATGAGGAATGAGAAAGCCAAAATGAGTAATCTCTTAAAAAAGTTTTGCTCAAATCAGTATCATGGTGATGGTGGCATTCGGGAGTACATCATGGAGATGTCTCATACGGTTTCTAAGTTAAAAAGCATGAAACTAGACGTGTTTGATGACATGCTGGTGGTAATGGTCCTTAACTCCCTTCCTCCTAAATTTCCATTTTTTGGTCAGTTACAACTGCCAGAAGAAGAAGTGGTCAGTGAACGAGTTAATCGCTCACTGCGTTCAAGAAGAGGAACAGCTTCAGAATGAAACCACTGCAAGTGTGTACGTCACCACCACCAAGAGAAAAAATGGTGGAAAGAAACATAAGGTTGCACATGCAGTTAGAGATCAAGGCATTCAGAAGACGGACAAAAAGGCAAAACCAACTGCTGTCAAAGGGTCGGATAAGGGCCCCGCCTGTTTCTTCTGTAAAAAGAAGGGACATGTAAAGAAAGGCTGTACCGGTTTTCATTTTTGGCTTGCTAAGGAAGGTACATCTTTTGCTTTGGTTTGTACAGAGATTAATTATGTTTCAGTACCTAAAGACACTTGGTAGATTGATACGGGTACAACCATCCATTTATCTGTGTCTTTGTAGGGTTGCATGAGCCATTGAAAGCCAAATCCAGCTGAGAGATACATCTACTCAGGAAATGGCAGGGCAAAGGTTGAAGTTATTGGGCACTTCAGACTATTGCTGACCACTGGCTTTTATTTAGATTTGCATGAAACTTGTATTGTGCCGTCTTTCAGACGAAACTTAATTTTTTTATCGTTTAGACAAAGATGGTTATTTTTATGATATCGGGAATGGCACCTTCAGATTGTTTCTTGCGTCCAAATTGGTTTAGATAGACTTTATTCTATGAATGTCGTTTCAACTCAAGAAACCTTGCAAACAAGTACTCGAAACGTTAAGCAAAAGTTAACTCACAAGAATTCAGGAACATTATGGCATATACGTTTATGCCACATTTTGAAAAGTCGAATCGAATGTCTAGTCAGAAACAAAATTATCTATCCTTTAGACACAACGGATTTCAGATCATGTATATGTTGTGCTAAAGGAAAACAAATCAAAGTACGCAAATATGAAGCCAATCGTACGTCGAGTGTACTACAGCTAATTCATACAAACATCAGTGGACCATTCCATACAGCCACCCGAAATGGTCATATATACTTGATCAAAGACAAAGCGCAAGCTTTTGGACATGTTCAAAGCCTATAAAGCAGAAGTTGAGTTACAACTCAATGGAAAGATTGAGGCCGTCAGATCAGATCGTGGAGGTGAATACTATGGCTGATATGACAGTTCAGGTGAACAATGTCCAGTGCCTTTTGCTATGTTCCTAGAGGAGTGTGGTATTGTGGCACATTACACCATGCCAGGCACGCCTTCCATGAATGGTGTAGCTGAGCAGCGTAATCGCACATTAATGGAAATGGTTCGTAGTATGACCAGTCAAACTACGTTGCCATTATCCCTCTTGGGAGAAACACTTAAACCTGCAGCCTACATCCTCAATCGCGTACCAACTAA
>AP025064.1:30956006-31020650 GCA_036186865.1 Eustoma russellianum
GTCCAAATTGGTTTAGATAGACTTTATTCTATGAATGTCGTTTCAACTCAAGAAACCTTGCAAACAAGTACTCGAAACGTTAAGCAAAAGTTAACTCACAAGAATTCAGGAACATTATGGCATATACGTTTATGCCACATTTTGAAAAGTCGAATCGAATGTCTAGTCAGAAACAAAATTATCTATCCTTTAGACACAACGGATTTCAGATCATGTATATGTTGTGCTAAAGGAAAACAAATCAAAGTACGCAAATATGAAGCCAATCGTACGTCGAGTGTACTACAGCTAATTCATACAAACATCAGTGGACCATTCCATACAGCCACCCGAAATGGTCATATATACTTGATCAAAGACAAAGCGCAAGCTTTGGACATGTTCAAAGCCTATAAAGCAGAAGTTGAGTTACAACTCAATGGAAAGATTGAGGCCGTCAGATCAGATCGTGGAGGTGAATACTATGGCTGATATGACAGTTCAGGTGAACAATGTCCAGTGCCTTTTGCTATGTTCCTAGAGGAGTGTGGTATTGTGGCACATTACACCATGCCAGGCACGCCTTCCATGAATGGTGTAGCTGAGCAGCGTAATCGCACATTAATGGAAATGGTTCGTAGTATGACCAGTCAAACTACGTTGCCATTATCCCTCTTGGGAGAAACACTTAAACCTGCAGCCTACATCCTCAATCGCGTACCAACTAAAGCAACTGACGAAACTGCATATGAGTTATGGGTTGGACGCAAGCCTAGTCTACTTCATTTCCGAATATGGGGTTGTCCTGCTGAAGCTAGGACTTATAGACTAAGTGAAAGAAAATTGGACGCTAAATGATCAGTTACTATTTTGTTGGTTATGCCGAGATGTCACGAGGTTACAAATTTTATGATCTCACTAGCAAAACTATATTCGAGACAAATTCAGCACAGTTCTTTGAGGATATCTCGGTTCCAGGAGGAAATGGTTTGCATCAGCAGATCACTGAATTAGATGAAGATCGTTCTGATTGTGTAAATATGCGAATTGAACCAATTATTGGTGAGATTCCACTAAGGACACATACATCTAACGATTTAATCCCTAGTAGTTCAGGTCTACAGGAACCTGTGGAAATCATTTCTGATAAACGAGGAACTACTGATGCAGTTGAGAAACCATCAATACCTCAAGAACATGTACCACTAAGACGATCCACTCGTGAAAGAAGAAATCACATATCAGATGATTATGTGATGTATCTTCAGGAACATGAATTTGATATAGGCATAACGGAAGATGATCCAATAAATATTCATCAGGTCATACATTGTCAAAATTCAGAAAAGTAGATTGAAGCTATGGATGAGGAAATTAAGTATATGCATGACAACAATGTTTGAGACATCGTGCCATTACTCATAAGTTCGAAACCGGTTGGTTGTAAATGGATCTTTAAAACCAAACATGATTCGAATGGTAATGTGGAACGATATAAGACCAGACTTGTTGCAAAACGGTTTACCTAGAAAAAAGGCATAAAATATACAGAAACCTTTTCGCCAGTGTCGACAAAGGATTCGTTCAGGATTATCATGGCTTTAGTGGCACATTTTGATATTGAGTTGCATCAAATATATGTTAAAACTGATTTTCTAAATGGTGACATCGACAACACCATATACATGGTTCAACCACCTCGTTTTGAAGTGGGAGATCCTAAAAACATGGTTTGTCGACTTAAGAAATCCATTTATGGACTCAAGTAGGCGTCTCGACGGTGATATTTTAAATTTGCACAAGTCATTACCTCATTTGGTTTTGAGACAAATCAGGTTAACGAGTGTGTATACCACAAGCTTAGTGAGAGTAAGTTTGCATTTTTGGTCTTGTATGTTGATGACATACTGCTTGCAGCAAACGATATTAATATTATAGGAGACACCAAGAAGTTTTTATATAAACATTTTGAGATGAAAGATCTTGGTGAAGTATCATACGTGTTAGGACTTAAGATACACAGAGATCGTTCTCAAGGTATCTTGGGTATTTCATAGCAAACTTATATCGATAAGGTACTCAAGCGATTTGGCATGAAAAACTGCAGACCTTCAGATTCCCTAGTGTTAAGAGGAGATAAATTCAGTCTAAGACAATGTCCCAAAACGAACTTGAATGATCGAAAATGAAGGATATTCCATATGCTTCGGCAATAAGGAATATCATATATGCCCATGTTTGTACACGACTTGATATTGCATACATCACTGGAGTGCTGGGCAGGTATCAGTAATCCAGGTATGGATCACTGGATAGCATCCAAAAGGGTACTGTGATATCTATAAAGAACAAAACACTATATGTCAGAAATCTGAAAAGTAGGAGATCATTGGGTACACAGATTCTTATTTTGGTGGATGCCAAGATGGCATAAAGTCCATCAGCGGCTACATCTTCTTGCTGGTAGGCGGTGCTATCTCATGGAAAAGTACAAAGCAATCGCTGGTTGCATTATCTACCATGGAAGCTGAGTATGTATCATGCTACCATGCTTCTAGTCAAGCGATATGGCTTCGCAACTTTGTCACATGGCTGCATATTGTAGAAACTACTCAGAAACCTCTGAAAGTCTATTGTGACAATAACTCTGCAGTGCTATATTCAAACAATAACAGGATGAGAAGAGTGGCTTAGCCCAATCGAATACCTAACGACTGAGGTGCCGCCATCACAGAAGCTCAAGCAATAGAAGAGCAAGGAGATTACCAGATGAAAGAAGGCAGCACCGAGGTGACTGAGACGGGTGCATCACCTCAACAAATATTTGGTGCTGATGACTGATATAGAGAGACTTTAACCTCTATTGTTTGAAGATATATGAAACAAATTTCATCGCAGCATAGCCTTGGTAAGTCTCCTCTTTAAGTACATTCAATACTTTCACTTTACCTTTGTTGACCAATTAGTTTTTCTGCGTTCAGGACCACTCAAGTTGAATTTGCAAATAGAGCCTAGTTGTGAGTGAACTTCTATAGTAAAAGATGAACAAATGCGTCATTTTTCATCAGGGACACCAAGGAAAAAAAATGCAAATATCCATGTAGCTTGAAGCTATATATGAGAAGGTCAGGACGAAAAGGAGGAGGCTGAAGATGTGCTGGAGGGCTCTACATCCACCATTGACAACCTCAAGAACCAAGTCTCTGAGTTGAGGCTGACCCTGACGTAAGCACAATTATCTAATGAGACCTTAAAGGAGGATCTGGACAGGGAGAACAAAGGCAAGGCCAAGGCAAAGGACAAACTGACTGAAGTGAGACACAAGGCTGAGCTATTCCCACAGTGGCTATCTAAGGCCAAGGATCACGCCATCACTGAGTTTAAGAAGTCCACCTTCTTTGCTAAAATCATGGCATTGCTTGAGGGTTATGTTATGGAGATGGGGCAGATAGACGCAATCAACATATGTGTCGCAGTAGATTCTTCCTTAAACATGAAATACCCTCGAATTACTGAGCTATAAAATCTCCATGTAAAAGTTGAGTTTGACGAACAATACAAGATCTTTATTGAGGGCGTTGACTTGAGTAAGGACTTAATCTAGTGATTGATTGTCTCGCATGTACTTTTAGTTTCTGAAGTTTGTAATCAAATATTTAGTGAATGAAATAGAAATTTCTGTTCAATTATTCTGTGTTCACTTTTTTATTTATGTTCAACTCTTTTTGTTTAGTTATTTATGAGTTGCCAATCGTTAATCAAAAAGATTGCAAAGGCAATAATTTCTCAAGTGTAATCACTTTGGCCTTCGAGACTAAGCTAAAAAACTAAAATATCAACGTACGAAAATTTAACAAATTCTTGTAAGTATAGAAGCCTCAGTTCCTCAAGGGGCAGAGGAGATCAGCAAGATAGTAGCCAGAACCACGCAGATAAATTGCAAATCTTAGGTGGCTTTCGTAGGCATGACAACCTTGACTCAGGCCTCCGAAGCTAGATTGAATAAAACTCTAAAAACACCTAATTTTTGCATGTGTCAACCTCAGTGCGTTGAAGGTCGAGCCGTACAGGCTGTACTTCCCTTGAACACATTGCCTAAATATAGATTAGATTTAGTCTCAAGATTTAAGGTCATAACAAGCAACTCCTGCATGAGTTATGAAGACTTTTTGTGTTAAGTCTATTTGAGAGAGTATAATAACTGCTCAACAAGATTATCCTAGGTGAAACACAGAAAATCATCATGGCAAGATTGTACCACCTTCATTCCTTTGTTCAGGTATCAGGTGCGCAAATTAGAAATCATATCCTCCATTTATGTGGCTTAATCCTTGTACTGAAGTAACATGTTTAACTCGACAGATATCTGCTATTTTACTCCCTATCCACTGCTGAGGTGTACACAGCATGAGGGTGGCGCAAAACCTATGCGGTAAATCCCATTTAGAACCATAAGACAGAGGTCAAATGTTAAATAAAGGGTGCACATTGTTTGTAAACTGCCAATGCCTTATATTTTCTTCTCCTAAGCAGAAGGCTATCCTAGAATTTTCTCCTACGAGGAATGTTCTCCAGTGTGTGTACAAAAGGGAATTGGTCCCACAGCTTGCGTCTTTATACGTCAAATAATTCTCATTGCTCACCCCTCTTATCTGAGCTAAAAGGGCTTGTTGTGCTCTATGCCCAGCTAATATGGGTTATGTACATCCTTTGATTTACAATACATGGAATCAAGGGGAACATGCTCCATATCTAATAAACGTGCATTTTGCAACAGTGTAAATAATAAGAAGTAAATGCATTGCACTCGTTTTTCTTAAAAAAGTTAACAGGCATTATATACAAATTTTAAGGTAGGAATACACGACAAATATTTGACATAATTTACATATTATTTTCGGCTTAAAATGTTGGTTTAAGTGCATTTCACCTCGGTCCCTTGTTTATAATAGATCACATAGTAGGCATGCCTAATATGAACTTTTTTGCCTCGGAAATACAAACGTACTAAATGCACATCCCAGTCACTCCTTTCAACAACGAAGTGTGGATACAGACATCAGCTTCATTTCTGACCATTTGAATCAGTCATGATCGCATAGAGCTGACCCGAGGCTTCAGAGCCGTGTCTGGTAGATGTCCTCATCAGATGCACATTAATGACGGTGATTTGGTCAGCTTTTCTCATTAGCCTAAGGTCAGCTAAATCCCAACTTGTTGTGCAATCTAGACCGTGGGTTATAAAATTTCTACAGGTAACCCAGGTTGCTCAGGTGCTCAATCTCTTCGTTAGTTGTCTGTAGTCTTTCGTATCATGGCCAACGTCACGGTGGAATCTTCAGTACAACTTCTGATCTCTTTTCACCCTTGGTCATGCAACGGTGGCGGGTCCTTTTCTAACTATCTTCCTTCATTATCGGTAGATTATGTCTTTTAGATGCCAATCATTCAAAGACAACGTGTTTCTCCTATAGCTTGTTGCTGGCTTTTTTGATACCTTTGGCTCGGCATTAGAGTGGTTGTGAAGTCTTTTAGGTGTACTCAAGGTGATGTGTCAATACTCTAAAAGATTTCTTCACTAGAGATAAATGCTTACTATGAGGCCGCTCACCTATGACTCTGGCATCTACCATAAATCCACGCTTTAACTCTAGAGAATATTCTAGATGTGTAGAAGAATGTTCTAGATGCGTATGCCCCCTTAATAGACATAGGGAACACCTTTCATGTTGTGTGCAGCCTCTAGGGCCTTAATTTCATCTGTTCCACAACAACTTCGAACCCATTTGGGCTTTGAGCCATATATTGTAAGGTCTATTATGTTCTTCATATTTAAGTCCTGCAATAACATTTGGTGCTCCCTTTGGCCATTAAAGTCTTACTCCAATGTTTTTCGGAGGTCACTTCTGTGTCTTTGGCGATCTGAAGTTTTCTCGCATTCACATTGAGTATCCTTACCTATTTTAGGGGGACGTATGAAGTTAAGGCGCGGAGGTTTAGTCCCTCCTTCTAGCGTAAACTGGAAAAGTTGCATCTTCACATAGATTAGAGATGATCCAAAAAGGAAAAAAACACCGTCAAAGTCTTAGACAAATATAGTTTTCTGCCAGAACTAAAGTTTCTATAAATCCGCACAAGTTGAACAACGTTAGAGGTCCCTTAGCTATTGCTCTGAGAAAAACCTTCTAACGCTCAAGTGAGTTACAGGTGTAATAATTTTTGCATGCTAGAAAATAGAGAAATCTGTTTCATTTCATGTTTTATGGCTGTCATTTTTTCTGTCATAGATTTCAACTTAGTTTGCGATGGCACTTTTGTTTTGGATTTTATATGTTCTGGACAACCAGTACATGCTGAGGAGCTATGTGAGAGTGCCACGTGTTTTGTTCCCCTGTTACGCTGCGTTTGGATGATCACCATATGGCACCATGTGTCCTGTTAGGTGCCTGGTTGGCCGAGCCAAGGTGGAATGCCTTAGAATTTGAAAGTGTGGCTGAGCAACAAAGTTGAGGCATCGGGTCCATGACTGACGTATGCTGAACTAGAAGACCGTGCATGCTATGTCTGTGCTTGGTTTAACTAGTGTGACCAAGTTGAGATGACTGGTAATGGGATGCCTGGCTGAGCCGAGATAATAGATGACTGAGTTGACCATCTTGTTGGAATATGAATTGTTTTGATGAAGTTAAAATATATTTGAAATAGGGTTAAGAAGGAAATTCATACGTTGGAATTGAAACAAAATGAGAAAAACACACTCTGAGACATAGATTTCTCACATAGATCGATCGATATGTAAATCAGTCCCTCAAAGAAGAGATATTGATTGATCTATGTAGGGATTGTTAAAAGTTGAAATCTCACTGTCCAACATCAATCTCTCAAGTTGAGACACATCAATTAATCGATGTCACATCAACAGTATCTAAAGTTAGAGACATCGATCGATCAATATGGTTAAGGTTTAAAGTTGAAAACCTCACTGTCCAATATCGATTTCCCAAGGTGAAGACATCAATAAATCGATGTATACTTCAGTCTCTTAAAGAAGAGACATAGATCGATCCATGTATGTAAGGCGCAAAACTGAAGCCTCACTGGAATACATCGATCTCTCAAAGAAGAGACATCAATCAGTCGATGTATATAAGTTACAAAAATGAAACCTCACCAGAAGACATCGATCTCTCAACCTGAAGACATTGATGATTGATGTAGACATCAATCCCTAAAACATGAGACATAGATCGATCGATGTCATCAAAAATTCAAATTTTTGTAACCGTTGGAATAAATCCAACTACATGGTGGCTAAAAACTATTTGGACATTTTCAAGACATTTGACTGAGTTGAAGTATCAAGGAAGGCTACAAAAACATGGCCCACATCCTTTATATAATGAAGAATCTTATATAAGGCATTTACACACTTTTATCCTCTTCAAGCTTCATTTTTCATTGTTGTAAAGATCTCAAATGTACAAAAGTGCTAAATCTCATTAAGCTCCAGTTGCTTGTTTTCACTGTTGTAGTTGTGAGAGTAAAAGTCTAACATAAGAGGAATTATACACATTTGATCTCTTGCTTGTGATTTAGACTTTTTAGAAAATGTAATTTTAGTTATTCCCTAAAACTCATTTGATAAAAGTTCTTTGGAAGAACTTTGTTGACGTTGTGAAGAAAAAGTAGTTTTTGCTTGTAGCTGTTGTTGTTGACGTTGCACAAGGTATTTGTGCAACAAGCTGCTGTTGTTGTATTTGGTGTTGCACAAAATGTTTGTGCAATAATTTGCTACTGTTATGGTGTCGGTTGCACTAAGTATTAGTGTAAGTATTGCAGTTGTTGTTCTTGTTCCTTATGAGTTAATTGCACCTGGTATCCATTCTTTTCCACCAAGTTTTAAGTAGCATCCAATGTTTCATGAAACACACTTGCCATCCAGACTTATAGGGTTAATAGACACCTGGCATCCGGATGACCTGCTGGTCGACCGTTGACCGCTGAAATCGACCTTTGACCGGACTTAACCATACTTTTAACCCTACTTTAACCAAGGTTGACTATTTTACCTTCAAAATTAAAGGAAAAACAAAATCAAAAACCCTTTTCTTCCCTTCTCAAAGCCTGCAGCCTGCCGAGTATCATCTTCCCAAGCAAGAAAATTACAGGCCCCGAGTCTAGAAACAGAGGTTTACTTCAAAGCATCAAAATATTAGGAAACAGCACAAGTTGAACGCAAAGATTGCAAGCAACCCTATATACTCCACACAACATAAACATTCAACATACGAGTACATTCAGCTCTTCCACCATGTCATCTCAAAATTGCTAATGAAGCTTAGATGCACCAGTATATAATCCGCAGAACTTAACTTGAATACATAGGCTACCACATTACCCCCAATGAAAGCACTCATTCTTCGAGCATGGCCTTGGCAGCATCCACAAGTGCTGGACGAAGATCAGCAGAAGCTCGACCAAGTACAGAGTAGCCCTCCTTGTCAACTGATTCCACATCTGCTCCATGTCTTATGAGAAGGAGTGCCACCTCACGGTTATCGCATATTACAGCAGTCATAAGAGGAGTTTCCCCAGCTCTATCGACCTCATCAACCTCCGCTCCTTCCTCGATCAGGAGCTCACAAAACTGGGAATGTCCCGTACTTGCTGCACGGTGCAATGGAGTGCATCCAACCTTATCCTTGGCATTGATCTTTGCACCGCATGACAGCAGAAGCTCAGCAATCTTCAACCAACCCTTGCTGGCTGCATAGTGGAGAGCTGTCCGACCACCATCATTTTTCAAATTAACATCAGCTCCTTTATTAACCAAAATCTCCACGATTTCAGCATTACCACTGCTGACTGCAGAGTGCAGCAGCGCCCAGCCTTCTTCGTCCTTACTGTTTACACCACTTATAGACGGCTCAGCGGCTGAGAGTATCTTCACCACCTCAGTTTTGCCAAAGGAGACAGCAACATGGGGTGAGAATTCCAGACGTTTGAGTGTCCCATTTCCTCCTCCTTTGCTGCTCCGAAAGACTCACCCGAAACAGAGGTTTAGGCGTCACTTGAAACAGAGGTTATTGGAAGGAATGGAGGGAAGATGAAATTAACCAGGGTTGGGAAAATTTTGGCGCCACTTGGGGAAAAAGTGAAAGAAAAAAAAAGGAAATTTCATAAAAACCGCCTACAGCAGGTCATTTCCCGGTTGCCGGATGCCAAGTGTCTATTAATCCTATAAGTCTGGATGGCAAGTGTGTTTCATGAAACATTGGATGCTACTTAAAACTTGGTGGAAAAAAATAGATACCAGGTGCAATTAAATCTGTTCCTTATCAAAGGTACTAAGAAAGTTGTTGTTGCAAATCCACTTGGGAAGCAAATTGGTAGTGGGGTAGAATCAAAGAGATTCAAACCAATCTAAATCGTGTGCGAGAAATTCATTATCTTTCATCTTCTTCTTTCTTTTTGGGGAGAGTTTCTGAGTTGGAATGAGCTAAGCCGAGAAAATTCCGCAAATTGCTCAAAACTGTATTTACCCCCTTTAGAATGATTGTAACGGACTTACACATCTTTGACTCTACAGGCGTGAATCACAGTAATAGTGACTCAATGCCTGAGCTGACGTCGAGGGACGACCTACGTCCTGTTGGCTACGCCGGCTTAAGTGTGTAGTTAGACCTGAATAGCTGAGGAGAGCTTAAGGCGGCCTGCGTCTTTTTAAGGCCAAATAATGTTGATTGTGACGGACCGAATTGCCAACATTTGTGTCATTTTAGGTGATGGTTTTGTCCACGTGAAAGATACTTTTTCTGTATCTGCTTTTTCTTTTTTAATGACCATCACAAAAAGAAGTATTCTAAAGATGAGTTCTCAAGTTCATGTTCTAAAACATTACTATGTTAGTAAAAGGAAATTCCAAACAGTGCCATATGGTCTTATCTAGTGGAGAATTTTCATCGGAAGGATATATTAACTACTTCATGATGTGTGAAGAAGCCATAAATGCTTCATAACTTGGACGATTAATATAATGAATTCCATTTCTTTTTAGAAATGCAAACGCACTTTCAGAGGACTTGTATCTTTATAGCAAAAGGATATTCCCGGTTTTCAGAGTTTTACCCTTCTAGCCTCAAGAAACATGGTGGGTGATTCAAATCAGGAGTTCAGCGGCCTCCAAGCTTGAATGAGGACTTACGCAATGACTTACACAAGGTGTTCCTTTGCAACCGGGCTTTCGTCCTAACAGCAGTGAAACACCCACACTGTGCGTGTCTTTGGATTCGAACTCTTCACTTTTTAAAGCAACTCAACTACCAACTGAGTTATATCATGTGAACTAGAGGACTTGTATCTTAAGTTCATATAAGGTATTTCCATATGCACCCTCCCCCAGGAAGTCTGATACGATAATATACTAACACCATTAGTCAATTTATTGGTTGTATTGTACAAAGACAACCTTCTTCTTTTTCCTGTTTTCCGAAAAAAAAAAAAAGGCCATTCGTATTGGTAGTCTGTTTACATACAACCACGGTGATTCATTAACAAAATTAGTCAATTTATTGGTTATATTGTACAAAGACATACCTTCTTTTTGGACAAAGCCATTGGTATTGGTAGTCTGTTTACACAATTGAGAGGCTTTATAACTTTTCTAATGGGAAATTTGTGTTAATGAAGTGAAACTTTCAATCAATCAATTATACGAACGACATTAAAAGCTATCGTTAGGGGCTGTTTACATACAACTATGGTGATATATTAATAAAATTATTCAATTTATTGGTTATATTGTGCAAAGACATACTTTTTTTGACAAAGCCATTAGTATTGGTAGTCTGTTTACATAATTGAGAGGCTTTATAACTTTTCTAATGGAAAATTTATGTCAATGAGGTGAAACTTTTAATCAATCAATCATACCCAGTATATCTTTACGGCATCAAAAGTTAACGTCAGGGTCTGAGAAAAGTGAGCGCCATACAAACAATACCTTTATCCTAAGTGATAGAGAGTTTGCTTTCAGATGTACTTGCGTAAATGACACAATAACAAGATGAAACTTGCTTATATTTAAATCACAATGCTGGTCAATGTAATATGAGTTTTAAAGCTATTTAGCTAAAGGGAGCCTCTGTTTCTGCTTTTCATACAAAAAATTGTCCCAACTTGTACTCTAATGAATCAACTTCTACCAATATGTTTGAAGAGAAATGTATTTAAAAAAAAGTGATTTTAATGTAAATACAAAAAGCAAAAGATTATAAGTTGAGATATTATTCTTTGGGTGCTGTATTGAAACGTTCCGAAATGGTAAGATGTTTTATATTCATATGTGTAGAAACATATTTACCAAAAAAATGTTCTACAAATAGTACTCTAAAATACTACTCTATTTTTTTTAAAAAATAATGAAGTACCAAATAAATTCAAACTAGGGCTTCAAACGATCAGAGTAGAGTACACATTTTCTTTCGAATAAAACATGTTGTATTTGCGAATTGGATGTGTTTGAATTCGTTTTGAGATTTTTTGAATATGAAATAGAATACTTGAATCTCGACCGTATTCAAATATGTTCGAATTTCAAACAAGTCCAAACATAATTTAAATTGTTTGATGGTTCGAAATAAATATACGTATAAAATTTAAAATCTTCACATCAAAAAGCACAAACAATAAATAATCAACAAACAAATAAACTAATTGGATAAAAATGAAATCAATTTTTTTATATTATAACATCGATAATACTCCATAAATATTCGAATCAAACTATAAAACATTTAAGTTTAACTCATTATTTTTTACTTATCTGCCCAAGCTCAGGTCAAGATGGTTAACTTTCCAAACGAATCATTTAACGAGCCGAACACGAATGCGAGCGGGTCGGGTCCCAAGTTGTTTGGGCATTTGTACTCGAATAGGAAGAGAGAAAAAAGTGTGCAATTTTTGCTCCTTGGTATAAGCTATAAAAAAGATTACGCGAAAAAGTAGTGGGGGAAGAAAAATCAAGCAAAGGAAAAGGCAATGGTGGAGGAAAGGGAGAAACCGGCGGCGGAGGAATCGGCTCTTCGAAGACTACCTGACCTTAGAGATGAAGAGGAAGAAGAGGAGCTTGAAGAAGGAGAAATCCTCGACGATTCTCAAGATACCTATTCATCCTCTACTATGGCAAATCCCTCGAAATCCTTGACTCCGGCTGCGAAACATCCATTAGAACATTCCTGGACTTTCTGGTTCGATAATCCTTCTGCTAAGTCTAGAAAGGCCGATGAACCGGTCGTTTGGGGTAGCACCATCCGCCCTATCTACACCTTCTCTACTGTTGAAGATTTCTGGAGGTGTGAAGTTTTTTTCCTTTTCCTTTTCTTATTTTGGATGCGCGTTTAATTTTTATACTGAAATTTTTGTAGCGATTGTTATTGGTTTTTTGCATAATTCAGCATCGGAGTTATGTGTAGGTATCTGTTAGGGATTTGAATTGAGATAAGTGGCAAAAATCATTGCACTCCCTAACGCCAATTAGACTTAAATCCTTATCTCCCCCCCCCCCCCCCCCAAAAAAAAAAAAAAAAAAAAAGTTTATTGGGATCACTTGGCAATTTTGAAATAACCAACCTACTATTTATGATTGGAAGGTTGAGCCTTTACTCATAGAATTATGGTGAATTTGGAGTTTCCAGGTATCTTAGATGATCTTATTATTTTTCTACTGAACTTCGTGTAGTGGTTGGTCTTTTTGTTTGCATGTTTATCTAACATAGTTGTGTACATATTTTCTCTAGGATTGTTTTGGTGGGTGAGAATAGAATGAAAGAAATTGTATGGAGGAGAATCGGTGTTCTATTATGTATGACGGGGATTGTTTTAAGGTTCCCTAAAATTGTAGTTATATTGGATAATGTTCTTTCCCCCCTACCGAAACTAGTGTATGGCCTTTGTGTTTGCAGAATTTAGTAGCAGAGTTATTTGTATGCCTTTGTTTGGGAATGTTTTGGTGGGTGTGAATAGGATGAAAGGAAAATCGCCAACCTGATATCTACTCCTATACTGAAACTTGAAGTTCTTAAGATGCCCTAATTGTCGAGGTTTTCTCACTGGTCTTATGGCAGTTGCAAATATCAGGGAGTTGAGTGAAGGGTGGTAAATAGATGTTTCATTGTAGTAATGGTCTTATCTTTTGCTGTTTTTTCACTTGTAAAAATTATTTTGTCTGGATTGTTTGGTTGCCGATTTTTTGTCAACATTTGGGCTCCTGCTCTTTTGATTGATTACCTGTTGAAAATTATGAGTGCTTAACTGAGTTTTTGAAGTGTAATTTCCAGTTACTGTGGAAACCATTGTTCACTCGTGCCAGGTGAAAGGAAATGCTACTGTAACAATGTAAAGCTGTGGGGGGAGGGGGAGGGGGCGGAAGTAATTTACTTGTATGACTGATTGATGGAGAAGATTTTCCTGTCTTGAAATATTAAACTCCTAAGAAAGAGAATTGAAACATATTCTCCTTGCTGCATAGCTGTTTACCACCTTGATTCATAGGTCTGGTATCGTGGCATTCCTAGATATGCGCATTTCCTGTATTAATAGCCAATACTTCTTTTCTTTCTTATTTTATTTTCGCTGCTCAAATGGTTGAGCTAGCCAGTACTAGGTTCTGGACGTTATGGTTGGAGGATGCATCAAATGGAGAAATTTCCTTAACTTGGTTTGCAGACATATTTTCAACACTCGCTTTCCCTGTTAAAATTATGCATGCATTAGTTCAGGATAGCAATTACGCCTGCATACCTAAGTTTTGAAGGTTCACTGAAGAAATTTCCATAACTTCCTGTTCCTCTGTCCACCAACATTTTCAGCAGGCTTTGAATCTGAAGCTTGTCTACCCTAAGATATCAAGTTTGGTCTTAATATCAGAGGAAATATTTTGGGCCTCTGGAACTCGTTGATTTTCAGAAACAGGCTTTTTTAAGTTGCTTTTTCTGAAGAAAAAATATATTGGACTTCTTGAAATCTTCAAAATCCCAAGAAGAGGCTTTTTAAACCGGTTACGTGTGCTGTCACGTCTCATGAGACATGGTATTGAGCGTGTTGGTCAAATCCAGCCATGATTTTTTTTTTTGGTAGAAAAGGCACACACGATACTCATTCATGTTTTGTTTTCTTTGTTTCTTATATCTTTTTGAGGAACACTTGATACTGGCTTAAGCTGAAAAAGTATATCGAATACTTTTCCGCTTTGTATGACTTAGTCCTTCTCAGTGAGCAAACTGTAGAAGTCAGTTCTTTCAGTTGAGACACGGGATCTTTTCTGTTCACCATATGCGCCCTATGTATACATATATCTCTCTTTTAGAACATATTATATTTTCATGTTCAGTTCTATATTGCTGTTTGATATTTGTGCTGTCAAAAAAAAAGAAAAAAAAATCTTTCTGATGGTTATTATTTACAAAGCTGCCTTTTACTAGTTTAAGTTTTCCGCATCTTCCTTGATTCTGGGCTTATCCTTATACACATGCTCTAATAAATACATTACTCAATTGGCAGCATCTACAACAACATACACCATCCTAGCAAGTTGGCTATGGGATCTGACTTTCATTGTTTCAAACACAAAATTGAGCCTAAGTGGGAAGACCCTATTTGTGCTAACGGTGGAAAGTGGACTGTGAACTTTGCCAGGGGTAGATCTGATACCTGTTGGCTTTATACGGTATGGATCGAGTTTTTGGAGCATTAATCAGATTCTTGTTCTGTTTGAATGTGGGATTTGTTTTATAGCTGTATCTTCCACTACTCTGAAACGCAGCATTTGTATTTATTTTGTTTAAATTTTTTATTTTTTTAAAGTTGCTTGCAATGATTGGGGAGCAATTCGATCATGGAGATGAGATTTGTGGGGCAGTTGTAAATGTCCGATCCAGGCAAGAAAAGATAGCTCTTTGGACGAAGAATGCTGCAAATGAAGCTGCCCAGGTAATCGTTTGAACCTTGAAAGCAATATATTCGCTTTTTATTGTTTGGTCTCCTCTGCATTCGATCTGATAAATTTTGTTAATGGACCAATTTAGGTTAGATGTTTGACAGGGATGAGCTTTTATGCTATGGTTTTGCTGTTGAAGCTCTCTCTGAAGTCTGTCTGCACTCTAATTCTATTTTTCTTTTTTCTTTTTTTTTTTTGTAATTTCTGCACTCTAATTCTTTTTTGGTGGTGCAATTATTTTTCTCATCATGGGGAACGTAAATGCTCTACCCAGTTGCTACTGTGGTAGAACTAGTTGTTTTTTAGATTTGGGTTGTGATTTATGATTCAGCGTTATCTGCATGCCCCATTACAATTTTGAAATTGGAAAGCATCAGAGGACCTACATACTCATGCAGTCATTCCATGAATTTGACCTTTAGTATTTAAAGACTTCTTAGAGATGCATCATCATCACAGGTTCAAGGATTCCCCTGGACAGCTTGGTCTCGAGGTGGGAATCTTCTTAGGAGTTGGGTTGGTTTAGAGACTTCTTGGGAGTTGAACTATAATGTGCCTAGACATTATGGAAAACAATTTCTCTATTCGAATTTTTTAATTAGTTCATTTTCTGGAGATGTTCTTGCTGATTACATGTTTTGCATCGCTTAGTTGAGTTTTTCTTCTCTCCCCCAGATCAGCATTGGGAAACAATGGAAGGAATTCCTGGACTACAATGAAACAGTAGGATTCATTTTCCATGTAAGACAATGCCCCTACAAAATTTTCAGAATACCAAGACTTTTACATACACCGTGTTCTATTTCCCCGCGTCACCACCGACTGCAGTCTCTCTAAATCGTGTGTTTACATTTGCAGGAGGATGCCAAGAAGCATGACCGAGGAGCCAAAAACAAATACACAGTGTAGCTTAAACTCTCTGCGTCAGAGTTGCTGGAGCAGCAACACTGTTCTAGAGTTGTCTGTGGAATCGGGCGCCTTTTACTGGTCTCTTTTCTTTCTCCTGGTGTTTTAGGTTTCATGTTGTCAGTCTTTTCCTGGGATCTGTTCAGGTTTTCTTGTTCCAAATGAAGTTCATCTCTCTTTCTTTTGATAACGGGAATGTTACTTGGCTTTTACTTTTGTTGGATGCTGCAAAGAGGTTCCTTGCTCTTGTTTCTTTTATTAGCTTTTGTTTTGACTTTGCAGTTGTTAGGAAATGGAGGGAAAGATATATTCTTCATTGACTTTAAAATGTGATGGAATAAAACAAAATGACTCATTAAATTGGATGCGCTTCTTATATTGTGGAGTAGCAGTTGATCGACACAGCTTGACGCAAATTTCATTATGGGTCATCGGGAAACAACCTCTATGTGTTTCTAACACGTGTATGGTTGAGGCTCCATACCCCGTCATAGAGAGAAGCCTCTAAAACAATGGGGTAATGTTGTTGTTTCACTTTGCAGCATGCCAGCATCACAATTACATTACTGATTCAGATTTCTTTACAATCGTATGAGTTTTCGACACTTTTCTGACTAACCATACTCCCCGAACCATGCAAACGCGAAAACGTAATGCACGGGAACGTGCATTACGATCTTTCTGGCTGACCGTACTGTTTTCTCGCCAATTTTTAGTTATCAAATCTGGAGACCCGTTGTTAGATTTTACCAATTTTTTTCCTATCCATTATAGTGACACTGTATAATCTAGTTACATTACATTATAGAACACGTGCTGAGAATTAAAAGGATTACTATAATGAATATTTTTACAACACATGTAAACTATGTTTATTATATCAGATTTATTGAATCACATATGATTTGAAATTAAATAAATTCAACATGGTTTAAATAATCTAATCAAGTCAATACTTTTTCTTTTCCTCAAAAGCAAAAAAAAAAAATTCGTAATTTTTCTTTTAGATTTATTTTTTATACAAGCCCAAGGGTAAGTTCTAGATATTAAAACACTCATCTGATACCATGAATAATTATTCTAATTTTTACGCTTGTACTAATTAGAAACCTTAGTGATTTGCACCCAAAGAAAAAAATTAGTCACTTGCTATCGTTTTTGGCAAACCAAAATGATTTGCAAATGATAGAAGATACAATAATATAACAAAAACTGAAATGCAGATAGAGTAAATTGCAGTTAGCACCCAAACGTTGGTCATATTTTCCAGTTAGCATTTAATTGTTATGAAACCTCAGTTGGCATCCAAACATGGCCAAAATTGACTCAATTAACACCAGAAACCGGCTGCTGACCTGCTGCAGCCAGTTTCATCAAATTTTAGCGCCAAATAATGATTCCCCCCAAAATTAACGTCATCCACTTCCCTCCCTTATGCTGCTACAGTTCTATGGTCGTTTGCCTCCATAAATTAGCCCCTAATTCACATAATCCTCAAATATACATCAATAATTGACATCTTCATTCTTCCTCCCTCTCTCTATCGTGCTGCGCTATGTCTACCTCATCATCGGTTGGTAATCGCCGGAGGCGGGCTGACTTGGGGGTGGAAGGCCGCTGCTTTTGTGGTATGAAAATGGAAGAGAGCATCATGGACCAAAGCAAATCCTGGGCGTAAGGTTCCTAGCATGTCCATTGACAAAGGTAAGTTTAAAATATTCCTGCCTATGTTTGTTGAGTTCTCAATTGTATGCAATGTGATTGTTTTTTACGTTTTTCTTGTTAGAATGGGGTTGGAGGATGCGGGTTCTTTCAATGGCTGGATGACCCAATGGGTGAACGCGCGTGTCAAATTATACCGGGGCTGCTAAGGAGGTGCAATAGGTACAAGGATGAGATAAACAATTGCAACATGAAGATACGTCAGTTGGAGAGGAAAACCCGGATCCTGTTGTGTATTTTGATCCTTAGCTGGGTGATTTTGATCAATAAATTGTCAATGTAGTGTGCATTTTTTATTAGATAGTTGTGATGTATGCGTCTGGAACGATGATGTGGTGATATTGTTCAATGAAAATGTTGTGTTTTTTGATGGCTGTCAATGTGGTGTGCATTCATGGCTGTAAACGTTTTATGTTGAAGGAGAAGGATCCTGAAATGTTGTGTTTTTTGATTGCAAATGTTGATTAAATGCTATCAATGAAACTGTAATGTTGGAGCTGCCATTATTTGGCCACTTTGTTTTGTTTATGTGGCTCTGTTTGTTGGTGCCTTGGGTCACTGTTATGGAATATAAACGCAATTCAAAGTGATCTAGCAAAAGGCTTAACTTTCAGCACCAGTAAAAATACAATAAACATTGTCCAATATCCATCAAATAAGATGATCCATAGCCAGCAACACAACATCTCTAACACATGTCATCTAAATGTCAACAATGTCCAAAATAATGATTACTAACAGAGTCATGCTTGTGTATACAAACAAGCATCTCCACCCAAAACAAATACAAATGTTGTGGTTGTCATAAACTTTCATCAAACAACATCAGTTTTGATTCATGTTCTGCCTGGATTTTGCAAGTAGTGAGTTTGGCAAGTAAACTTTCCCATCACGATACTTGAAATTGGGAAGAAGCTCCTCACTCCCTAGGACTTTCCTGTAATGCGCCCAAGCCTTTGGTACTTCAACGGGTAAACCAGTTGGTGCATCTGGTGCAATTGGTGCAGCTGGTGCAATGGGCGAAGTTGGCGCAGCTGGTGCAGATGGCTCAGTTGGCTCAGTTGGTGCAGATGGCTCAGGCTGTACAGGAAAGAAAAATTCATCAACCAAATAGACAAATATTCATTAAATACTACAAATGAAATATATGTAACAAATGAAATATATGTATGTATCACCTCAGATGCCACAGTTGACTGTGACCCTACACGAAGTCTACAACTTCTCATGTTGTGGCCGGATTGACAGCAAATCTTACATGTCTGAAACTACCTCTTCCTCCTACTCATCTGGCTCTCATTCTGGGACTGCAGATTACATCAGACATTGAAATTGTTATGATATAAAATACAACAAAATACAGCTACTCTTAGATGTGTGAAATATTACCTCATGTGTGGCATCCGTCTGTTCACCCAACAGTGTTGGACAACTTCTCTTGTTGTGCCCCTGTCTGCTTGCAAGCCCTGCACATTTGCAGTTGACCAACTCTGTTCAATTTGTGTATCACCGCTGTTTTTGTTCATTGAACCTTAACTACGTCAGCCTCCCCGGGAGATCTCTTCCTCACCCGCTTTGGCCTTCCAGCTTGTCTTTTCACTTGTGGAGGGGCTATATGATCCTTGCCTCAAGTAATTGTTTCAAGCCCACACATGGGTGTATTGGCAACTGATACACTTTCATGTATGTGTTAACCCGATAACACTCATCAACATAGTCCATTGGGTCTTCCCTATCATAGCTTATTGCTGCACATGCGTGAGAGCATGGAATCCCAGTCAGTTCCCATTTTCTACAAGTACAAGTGTGCTCTTTCAAGTCAACACAAAAACTTCTGCCATCCCACTGCTGACACTGAAACTTTTTATAGTCAGACTTGTACGGAATACTATCAGCAGCTTCATCTTTCATCTTCTCTAACCTTGCGCTAATCCTTGGACAAAATCTCATATGTGCCCACTTCTGTTGCATCCTCTCTCTGTTCTCTTGAAACCTAACCATGTTATACTTCCTTATCCACTCAAACATAGACAGAATAGGCATTTGTCTTGCCTCAAGAAGGACTGCATTTTAACTTTCAAAAACATTGTTCAAAATCATATCACACTTTGCCATTGGACTGAAGTTGACCTACTCCATTGATTTGGTGGTTTGTCTTCCAACCACTTAGCGGCATCAGGATTCATCTTATCAATCTTCTTCATTGCACATTTAAAATCAACTATAGTTGTTGCCATGGCAGCCCATAAAATGCTTTTTTCAATGGAACTGTGTTGTACCCAGCAAGAGCCCAGTTTCCATGCAAGTGCCTTGCACAAAACCGGTGTTGTGCTTGTGGAAGGACCTCCTCACAAGCTTGGATCAACCATTTCTGCTTGTCTGATATAATTGTCCATTCATAATTACTCACCACCTTCAAATATGTCCTTCAATTCCAAAGGAACCAGGCCTATGATTCCCTATTCTCACCTTCAACTGCTGCATGTGCTATGGGGTATAGGTTATTATCTAGGCTGGTCAACTACAAGAGGTATGTCTGCATCTCTCAGCAACACATCTTCTTCTCTCACTGGAACTGAGTCATTTGAGGGGGTGCATGTTGCAAGACACATGGTTGCACTGGGATTACTCATTTTCACCTTCTCAATATAAGGCCATATCAGTTTATACTCATCCTCCTGCATACTTCTAATTAAATCCAGTGCTTTTTCCTTTGCTCTGAAGACATGACTTTTACTGACGTTGCACCTCAACTCTCTCATCACCTTCTGTCTGAAGAGTGTCAAATTCAATTTTGGGTTTGCAGCAAACTCATCCATGTATTTTTTGGCAATCACTCCTGACCGTACAGCACAATTCCTAACAGAACAACTACAGGTATGCTTGGAATTCATTGACCTAATCACATAATTTCCATGTCTCCTGTCCAAACCTAACTTCACATACCATTCACAGCCATCATTTTTACACTTAACACCGCACCTACCCTTGTCACTCTTAACTACAATGATTGGACTCCCCACACTGATTGAGTACATCTTCACAACATCTTTAAAAATTCGAACATCTGAAAACCCGAGTCCACAGAAGAACTCAGGCTTCTTCATATCATGATTAGGATGGAACATCCTAAGTGCAGGTTGACCGTCACCATCACTGTCAGCTATGTCCGGACCCCCTTCATCTGATATGTAATTATCTGCACGTACTCCATCTTCACCCTCACTAACACAAGCATCATTTTTACCTTCACCACCCTCACCAACACATGCATCATCTCCACCATTCTCACCCCCACTAACACACGCACCATCCCCACCATTCTCACCCTCACTAACTAAAGAAACATTATCTTCATTACTATAATCATTTAAGCTCAAATCTGAATCTACTAGTCCCTCAGCATTGTATTCAAACTCAGACTCCTCTGTATCTTCCTCTACATTGACATCACCTTCAACAATCTCCTCATCAATCTGGTCCTCTTCCTTACTATCCCCATCAGATTCTCCCTGCCTACCCCCAGCCTCCACTTCCTCATGCACAATTTGTTCTTTTTGCACACCAGACTCCAAGGCCAAGGGAATTTTACTCACATGTTCAACTAACTGTTCCACATACAGTTCAAGTACTCTTGATGTACGCACAATTGCCTTAGCAGCACAGTATAATGCCCCATCATTTCCTAACTGAACAAACTTCTGACCCTCAACCATATAGTACTTTTTCTTACATAACACTCTATTTTCCTCACACATTTGCTCCACATACACCAATGATATCTCATCCTCCTCCGTATTATCATATATGAAATAGTCACCCGCAATATAGTTTGCCTTAGGAAAATGCAGCAACAGCCCCCCATAATGCATAATCAGTGTGAATTACCCAGTATTTGGAGCTACGAAGTCAAAATCTATTCACATCCAAATGTAAAAAACAATTTACAAACACGGGCATTTGTTGAATATAAAACAACATACTATACATCATCATCTTTTAACAAATGCAGCAGACAAACCAATGATATCTTATGCAACAGGGTAAATAGAAAAGGGCATGAAGATCATATCTTTTCAGCCTATATCAACAAAACTAGGCAAATTCATCCTAAACACCATTGAAACAATACCAATATTTAAACATAATACTAAAAATTGTTCGTATAGGCAGAGAATCCCTACGCATGCAAATGGTGAGGGTGTACGGACATTAATGTCCCAGATTTCTGCCTTAACAAGACACAATACCGGATAATGTCTAAAAATCGTATGAAAACATGAGCTTTAACATAAAAATGCTTCAAATCTTACCATAAATGGGATTACTCTCGTTCCGTCTGTTAGGTAGCCTTAAACTCATGGCTTCTTGCCCGAATCACTCCAACACACACTGAATCGGATGGAACTACGCAGAAACTGCAGAATCTCTATGAAATAAGCACTATATCTAAACATGCACTGAGAGAGAAGAAATGCTAGGGGGAGAGGGAGAATTTCGCAGGGGGAGAGGGAGAATTTCGCAGGGGGGAGAGGGATAAACTCAGAGGGGAAATAGGGGGAAATGGTGCAAGAGTCAGACGGTTGCCATATTTTACCGCCAATCACATAAATTCAGAGGTAAAATTGGTATTTCAATTTTAAATTAGTCAGTCAACGGTTGCATTTAAAAAGTCAAATGTCCCAGCCGGTAATTTGGTGTTAATTGAGTCAATTTTGGCCACTTTTGGATGCCAACTGGGGTTTCATAACGATTAAATGCTAACTGGAAAATGTGACCAACGTTTGGGTGCTAACTGCAATTTACTCATAGAAAGATGTACATCAATCAATCAATCGTACCCAGCATTTCCTAACGACAGCAAAAGCTGTCGCTAGGGTCTTGGGAGGGTAAGTGGCAGGCAAACAATATCTCCATCCCAAGGGATAGAGAGTTTGCTTCCAGTGATTCCTCGGCTCTATATGTACCTGCATAAACGGTACAATAATAGGGATATGATGTGCTAGTGTGTTAGATATATAATCACTTTCCAGTTTAATTTATCATAACAAAAAGACATCGTAAACAAAGAATGACTAATCTTTTTCACGAATGCTCCCAAATAGATGGGCAGATGATCACAAAATGTACTTCATTCCCACGAGTGGTTTCAAACTTGCCTGACTCATCTTATTGGGAATGGATATGTTGTATTAATTTAGTGTATAATCTATTAATTTAGTGTTAATTGGCTATATAAGTTAGTGTATAATCTATTAGTTTAGAAAATCAGAAGAGCACGTTAATGTGAATCCATTATTCCTCATGTTTTCTGAAATTTTACACCAACCTATAAAGTAAGGCTCATTTTGTCATCCAGGTAGGCACTGTTGTTGAGAATCACACATTGGCTAATTTGAGAAAAAATGCATGGCTTATATAAGGATGAGGTACCACCATCTATTGCCTTAAGGTTTTGAGTGGATATGGGTCTCACCTCATGTAAGCCCAAGTTTCAACATGGTATCAGAACCAGGTTTAAAAATGTGGACTCACCCCTTGCCTAGCCCATGGTTGGCCACTTAATGTTTCCCCTTGGCCACTTAATGTTTCCCCTCACCTAAGTCCAGATGTTCATGCCTGGCTTGTGGTTTGTGATTGAGGGCGGGTTGTAAAGCGCGTGTGTATGTCAAGCCACGTTGCCACGTGAGGGCGGGTGTTGAGAATCCCACATTGGCTAATTTGAGAAAAAATGCATGGCTTATATGAGGATAAGGTACCACCACCCATTGCCTTAAAGTTTTGGGTGGATATGGGTCTCACCTTATGTAACCCCAAGTTTCAACAACTGTCTCTCCTTATGGCTTGCAAGATTCTATGAGAATGTGATCCTGATGCTTATTATCTCTTTCTGAAAGTAGGAATAGATAACAAACAAGTGCTTGAGGAGGAGAAAATAATAGATCATAAAATTCTGCAACAGCTGCTGCATAGACCATGTACTGCATTGCCCAAGGATAATCAATCAGTTCAAATTCAGAGCAAAAGAAGAGCAGAAAAGCCTATCAAGATTGTACGGAGTTCCTATTTTGTGAACAACTCATCCAAAGAAAGTAACGGGCCTTCAAAGAATGACAGAGATGATGCTACCGGAATTCAGAGGCGAAATACGGAAGCGTGTAGTTAATCATTTCAGAAGCACACATTGTAAAATACAGAAGCTTGTATTGTAAAATAGAAGAGCATAAGTTGGGGTCTGTACTGTTAAAATTTTATTTAGACTTCCTAATGTTAAATGTATAAATGTTTGCCCTTTTATAAGGCTTGGAAGAGATAAGAAACATTAAGCCACCAACGTTTCTCTAATGGCTAAACTAAGTTATGCATCAGTTCAGAAATAACCATGCATCTAAATATTTGTAGTTCAACCTATTAATAGATTAAAAATTGTGTTCAATACGAACTAAGCTGAGCTAAGTACCATACTCATAGAGGCTTTATAGCATCTGTGCACCTTGTAATAAATTAAGATTAACAATAACCTATGCTGACCTGAACAGAATATTGGAGTGCACATCATATGTATCCTTGATAAGATAAACTAAGAGACGATTATGCCTACTAATGTTCATTATGACTTTATTACCCTTGAAATTACAAAAAAACGGTTACACAAATGTATTGTTTGAATGTTTGGACATGTAATTATAAAACTGAAATACCTCAGTTAAATGAAAAGGATTTATCTCTAACGTCTGAACATAGATATTCTTGAATATTTGTTTTTAGACATAACTACTAGTTTTAAAAGAATTATATTCATTCTGTTCAGATTTTATGGTCAAAATCTTGCATATAAGTTAAAATATACTGATGCATGAATTCTAGACTGATTGGATCTCAGAGTTTATAAAAATTGACTAAGAAATGTAAGGTTAAAATATACTGATACATGCATGATTGTACTAATAAATGTTTCCAAGTTTTGTCCTATGCTATCTTTAGGTACTCAATGAGAGCAGCTAGCCGATCATGGTTAGAAGCAGACCAAGGAGAGGTAAATCTTGGTTGTATTCATGAATATACCAAGCCTAAGAGAGAGTGTTGGTGAAGTCTGTAGACAATGTCAATCTTGGTTGTATAGATACACAAAGCTTGAGAGGGAGTGTTGAAGAATCACCTGCATAAATAAGCAAAGTGACTAGCCGAGGTACCATACAGATCTGAGGTGCCTAGCTGAAATAGAGAAGTAAAGGAGTGTCGAGCCAAGGTGCCATACCGAGGTGAAGATCAGAGATAAAAGGCGTGCCAAGCTGAAGTGAGGCAGAAATAAAGAAGTGCCGAGCCGAGGCGAGGACAGAAGTAAAGTGCTCGAGCTAAGGAGATGAAGTACCGAGCTAAAATATGCAGTGCAAGGTGACAAAATGCAGTGGGAGGTGAAAGGGTACAATGCCGAGGTAATGTGATAAAGCATCAAGGTGAAGAAGAGTTAGAATCAAGATGCACAAAGCCAAAATGAGAAGTGTCAAGGTGAGATAAAAAGAGAAGGACCGAGGTGATAAAGTGGGTGTATACGGTGTATTCGTATAAAGATATCTCTTTTTTTCGTATTTTCTGGGTTGTGCCATTACACTGTTCATCTCTTTAGTGATGCCTCCGAGATTCTTGTATTTATCTAAGCTGTTTCAGCTCAGCAGTGCTGTTTCTTTGTTGCCGTTGTCAATATCTTTGTTCTGCTGTCGTGATTGTGCTCTGCACAACTTGGTACATTCGTTTGTAAGCCTTTACACGATCTTCTCAGCTCGGCATCCCGTCGTCGCTGTTCACTTTTAGTGCCTTCACTTCGCCACCTCAGCTTGACATTCTTTTCTTCAGCTCGGTCACTTTATCACCTTGGCCTTCCCCTTTTAGCTCACCTCTATTTTTAAGCGTAATGAACTAACATTCAAGAAGGAAAAAAGTTTTAATACGATATAAATAAGTATACAAAGTCGAGCACAAAAGTGATAACAACATAAAAAGTTCATGTCCGGGTTTGTTGTCAAAGTACACATGCAGCAACCATGTGTTAATTTCTTGGAGATTTTCTCACCATGCTTTATATGCCTTCATCAACTGGGTTTGACAATGTCTTTTTACATTCAGATCGATATGAAGAAATGTTTATGCTTCCATAAATTCGTTTGACTATGGGTATGTACGTAGATAGGGGAATTCTAAACTAACAGTTATGAGGCGATAAATGTGTTGACTTTTAAATTCCAACAGGAAAGAAGAAAAATGAAATAAAGGATGAGTTCAACTATCTAGATATCAAGGTTATAATTCGTAAGTTCTTTAAACAAATTTCATTCTTTCCTTTTCAAAGGAGCCAATATTCAATTACAATTTTTCTCTGTTTCCTCACTGATTCAAGTTGATGAACTTGCTCATTTCTCATCTAACAAATTCTACAAAGATTGAAGTTGATGAAAGCGGACCTTGGATCAGATTATGGTAATGTGGATATGTCAACATTTGTTGAAGTAGAAGTCTGCAGAAATAAACAAAGTGACCAGCCGAGCTGAGGTGCCTACCTGAAGTGACAAAAAACAATCAGTGACTAACCGAGTGAGGTACCTAGCTGAAGTAAAGGCAGAAGTAAAAGAGTACCGAGCCGAGGTGTCATACTGAGGTGAGAATCAAAGATGAGCAGGGGAAAAAGATAAAAGAATGCCGAGCTGAGGTGCTAAGCTGAAATGAGACAGAAGTAAAAGAAGTGCCAAACCGAGGTACCAAGCCGAGGTAAGGACAAAAGTAAAAGTACTCGAGTTAAGAAGAAGCAGAACCGAGGTGACAGGATAAAGCGCCAAGGTGAAAAGTGTTAGCCAAAATAAGAAGTGTCGAGGTAAGCTAAAATAAGGAAGGGCGAGGTAATAAAGTGTTTGAGCTGAAGGAAAGAATGCTAAGCCGAGGTGACGAAGTAAAGGCATTAAAGGTGAACAACATTGACGGGATGCCAAGGTGAGGAGACGAGGTGAAGGCATAAAAAAAACCTCGAATGCAGCACTGAAGAGATGAATAGATGAACAGTGTAACAGAAGTATTTATCCGAATATATTGTACATACATCCACTAGCTCAGTGGACCAAATAAACAATTGTAAATAGAATATAGCCGTTAGAAAAAGCCGTTAGTGGCTTGATGTGTCTTACCTCTTCCAAGCCTTATAAAAGGCAAACTCATGTACATTCAAAAAGAGAAGTTCTGTAGAAGAACTTAAAGTCGTACAAATTTTATATTATTCAGCCTCTAATTCAACTCTTCTATTTTACAATTTATTTTTTCATATTTTACAATGTCTGCTTTTCCACATACTTTCATAAATGCTTTAAAGCACTTGTTTCCGTTTCCAAATTCTGCAACTCTTAAAATCCAATAGGATTAAATGTCAAGTTTGTGGGTGTTCTCACTTTTCTAAAAATGTTTAAATTAATTTTTTTTCCTGTCAATCTGATCTAGGTGGGTCACAGTGTATTACTCGGGCATGTAATAAGTGTTGATTTTTTGGCTTAGATTTTGTACCACATTGGTAGTTTAGAAATGAATAGGAGATTTGAGGATTATAAATAAACTCCTCCTCTTCTCATGTAAATTATCCCAAAACTTGTATCTTCTTCTACATATAAATAGAAGCAAGCAATTCATCAAGTGTTCGGAGATCAAGCTATCTTGGCTGAGCTCTAGTGGCAAAGCTTTCGGGTGTGTTTCTCTCTTTATCTCTTTTATTGTTCTGTTCTCTTTATTGTTGTTTTACTGCTTTCTTTCCTATTGTAGTATAGTATTCAATATTATTTGTCGGGTAGTTTTGTTAGTGTTCTGTCCAGTTCACTAGTTTTGAACTGGTGCATTTCACTAGTTGTGTTGTCGTAGTGGGAAAAACACCCGATTTTCCTAACAAGTGGTATCAGAGCCGAAGGTTCGCCCTTGGGCTGTTTGAAATTTGTTGTAATATTGAATACTATATATTGAGTCTGTAATGGCAACTAAAGATCAAGAAGCGAAGGGTGTGATCTCAAATATTCCATCGGGGGTATCGGGCTCCTCATCATCATGGTCGAGGTTCCCAGTGTCCAGTTTGAAATTGGCGGTGGAAATATTTGATGGTACTGGCCATTTCGGTATGTGGCAAGGGGAGGTCTTGGACTCTCTTTTCCAACAGGGTCTTGATATTGCCATTGAAGGAAAGAAACCAGAAGAGATAGAGGATAAAGACTGGAGTATCATCAATCGGTTGGCATGCGGAACTATTCGATCATGTCTGTCCAGAGAGCAGAAGTATGCCTTCAAAAGTGAAACTTCTGCACACAAACTGTGGAAGGCGTTGGAGGACAAGTTTCTGAAAAAGAGTGGTCAGAACAAGCTACTCATGAAGAAAAGACTGTTCTGATTTGACTACCGACCAGGTACTACTATGAATGAACACATCACTATGTTTAATCAATTAGTAGCAGACCTGCTGAATTTAGATATGAAATTTGAGGATGAAGATCTGGCTTTGATGTTGTTATCATCTCTTCTTGATGAATTTGAACATTTGGAAACTACATTACTTCATGGGAAAGAGAATGTGTCGTTAGATGCTGTTTGTTCTGCTTTGTATAGTCATGAATTGAGAAAGCAGGATAAGATAAAAAAAACAAATCAACGACATCAGAAGAAGCATTGGTGGCAAGAGGTCGTCAGCAAAGCCAGACAAAAGGAAGAAGAGAAAGGTCTAAATCAAAAGGCCGAGCCGTTGCCAAAGACGAGTGTGCTTTCTGTCGTGAGAAAGGGCACTGGAAGAAAGGCTGTCCAAAACTGAAAAAGAAAGGGAAGACTCCGCAAGATGCAAATGTTGCAGAATGCAAAAGTGATGCGGAATCAGATGTCTCTTTGACTGTCTCGCCTTCAGCATCATTACATCCTGATGAGTGGATATTGGATTCAGGTTGTACCTATCATATGTGTCCTATTCGGGAATTTTTCTTTGAATTCCAGGAACTTGTTGGTGGGGTTGTTTACATGGGTAATGATAATCCATGTAAAACAACTGGGATAGGATCAATCAAGCTGCGAAATCATGATGGATCCACTAAAATTTTACGGGATGTGCGGTACGTGCTGAAGTTGAAGAAGAATCTCATCTCATTGGGGGCCTTAGAATCTAAAGGTTTAGTTGTGACGATGCGAGATGGAGTTCTTAAAGCAACTTCAGGAGCACTGGTGATGTTGAAAGGAGTGAGGAAGAACAATCTGTACTACTATCAAGGTAATACAGTGGTGGGGGCAGTAGCGGCAGCAACTTCAAGCACAAAGAAGGATGCTGAGGCAACGAAGCTGTGGCATATGAGGTTGGGACATGCTGGAGAAAAGTCCTTGCAAATTCTTGCCAAGCAAGGACTCTTGAAAGGTGCGAAGGCTTGCAAACTTGAATTTTGTGAGCATTGTGTTCTTGGAAAACAACGAAGAGTGAAATTTGGCACTGCGATTCATAATACCAAGGGTATTCTGGATTATGTGCATTCAGATATGTGGGGACCTGCCAAGACTCCATCCATTGGAGGTAAGCATTATTTTGTCACCTTTGTTGATGATTTCTCAAGAAGAGTTTGGGTGTATACAATGAAGAATAAAGATGATGTGTTTGACATTTTCCTTAAGTGGAAAGCACAAGTTGAAAACCAAACAGGAAGGAAGATTAAGGTTCTCCGAACAGATAATGGAGGAGAATACAAGAATGATCCATTCCTAAAGGTATGCCAAGATTGTGGCATAGTTCGACTTCACTGTTAGAAAGACACCACAACAGAATGGCGTGTCAGAGCGTATGAACAAGACACTTGTGGAGAAAGTTCGTTGTATGCTGTCTAATGCTGGGTTACGCTCAACATATCGTCAATCGGTTGCCATCATCTGCTATAGATGGCAAAACTCCGTTGGAGGCATGGTCTGGAAAACCTGCAACTGATTATGATTCTTTGCATGTTTTTGGTTCTATTGCATATTATCATGTGATTGAATCAAAGTTGGATGCACGGGCAAAGAAGGCTCTTTTCATGGGTTTCAATCCTGGAGTGAAGGGATACCGTTTATGGTGTCTGGAGGCAAAGAAGACGATTATCAGCAGAGATGTTACATTTGATGAATCTGCCATGTTGAACAAGGTAAATCAAGGAGCTGATAGTACTCTGCAGCAGGTGGAGTGTACTCCGAAGCAGGTGGAGTTTGAGCAAAGAGTGGTGATCCCAGTACGAAGCACCACCAGTGACTCTCCTATGGCAGAAGAAGAGTCAGATGAAGAAGATGATTCTACCCAAGAACCTCAACAGCAATCGGCGCCAATTGCAGTTCGAAGGCAAAGACGAGAAATTCAAAAGCCTACTCGTTTTGCTGACATGGTAGCCTATGCACTTCCAGTTGTTGATGACATTCCATCCACTTACTCAGAAGCTATTCTAAGTTCAGAAAGGGGAAGCTGGGCAAGTGCAATGGAAGAAGAAATGCAATCTCTCAAGAAGAACAATACGTGGAAGCTGGCGCAACTACCAAAAGATAAGAAGGCAATTGGGTGCAAATGGGTATTTGCAAAGAAAGAAGGATTTCCTCATAAAGAAGATGTTCGCTACAAGGCAAGGTTGGTGGCTAAAGGCTTTGCTCAGAGGGAGGGAATTGATTACAATGAAGTATTTCCTCCAGTTGTTAAACATTCCTCCATTAGGATTTTGTTGGCCTTGGTAGCACAGTTGAATTTGGAGCTAGCTCAACTTGATGTGAAAACTGCGTTCCTACACGGTGATTTGGAGGAGGAAATCTACATGACTCAGCCAGAAGGATACAAGGTTGCTGGTAAAGAAGATTGGGTGTGTAAACTTATCAAATCGTTATACGGACTGAAACAATCTCCAAGACAGTGGTACAAACGATTTGATAAGTTTATGAAGGGTCAGTCGTACAAGAGGAGCAAATACGACCATTGTGTGCATTTGCGCAGACTTCAAGATGGTTCCTACATCTACTTACTCTTATATGTTGATGACATGCTGATAGCAGCAAAGAGCCAAGCAGATATTGACAAGTTGAAGGCTCAGTTGAGTAAAGAGTTTGAGATGAAGGATTTGGGGGAAGCCAAGAAGATTCTCGGCATGGAGATAATCAGAGACAGAGAGAGGGGTAAACTTTGGCTGTCACAGAAGCAGTATTTGCAGAAGGTACTACAACGGTTTGGTATGCACGAAGATACAAAACTTGTAAGTACTCCACTTGCTCCTCATTTGAAACTGAGTAGCCGTTTGTCTCCAACTACTGATGAAGAACGAGAATACATGGCGAAAGTCCCATATGCAAATGCAGTTGGAAGTTTGATGTATGCGATGGTGTGTACGAGACCAGATATTTCACAGTCTGTTAGTGTTGTTAGTAGATACATGCATGACCCAGGCAAGGGTCATTGGCAAGCTGTGAAATGGATTCTACGGTACCTCCAAAATACCGTAGATGTTGGATTGGAATTAGAGCAAGATAAATCAGTTGGTCAAGGCGTAATTGGATATTGTGATTCTGATTATGCAGGAGATTTGGATAAGCGACGATCTACAACTGGCTATTTGTTCACTTTAGCAAAAGCGCCAGTTAGTTGGAAGTCTACCTTACAGTCAACGGTGACTTTGTCTACAACAGAAGCAGAGTATATGGCGATTACAGAGGCTGTGAAGGAAGCAATTTGGCTTTATGAGTTGCTTAAAGACTTGGGAGTTGGTCAGAAACAACTTGAAGTATATTCTGACAGTCAGAGTGCTATTCATTTGGCAAAGAATCAAGTCTTTCATGCACGGACGAAGCATATTGATGTTCGCTATCATTTTGTGCGGGCAATTCTCGAAGAAGATGAGATACTTCTCTAGAAGATTCATACTACGGAGAATCCTGCAGATATGTTGACCAAGGTTGTTACAAGGGCCAAGTTTGAACATTGTTTAGACTTGGTTAATATCTTGCACATTTGAGTAGATACTTGGATGTACTACGAAGACTATTTTTTTTGTTGATAAGTTTTGTATTTGGTAGGATTTAAAATTAAGCCAAGGTGGAGATTTGTTGATTTTTTGGCTTAGATTTTGTACCACATTGGTAGTTTAGAAATGAATAGGAGATTTGAGGATTATAAATAAACTCCTCCTCTTCTCATGTAAATCATCCCAAAACTTGTATCTTCTTCTACATATAAATAGAAGCAAGCAATTCAGCAAGTGTTCGGAGATCAAGCTATCTTGGCTGAGCTCTAGTGGCAAAGCTTTCGGGTGTGTTTCTCTCTTTATCTCTTTTATTGTTCTGTTCTCTTTATTGTTGTTTTACTGCTTTCTTTCCTATTGTAGTATAGTATTCAATATTATTTGTCGGGTAGTTTTGTTAGTGTTCTGTCCAGTTCAGTAGTTTTGAACTGGTGCATTTCACTAGTTGTGTTGTCGTAGTGGGAAAAATACCCGATTTTCCCAACAATAAGAACTCATCCATGCTCCATCAACTTTGGTACTGCTAGTCCTTATACGTCGACACAAAGATAATGATAATGCTTTTATAATGTGGAAATAAAGTCTCAGTCGAGCTGAACTAAAGTGACGAGCTGAACTCAGGTCAGCCGATTTGATCCAGACAACCAACGTACTAGAAGACAAACTGTCAGCCGAGCTGGACTAGACTGACAGAAGTGAAAGATAAATATAGCCGTGCTGAACTGAAGAGGAGCTGAGGTGAAACACAGAACCAATACAAGAAAAGATAAGTATGGACGTGCTGGGCTGAAGAAGAGCTAAGGTGAAGCACGAAACTAAAATGTGCCAGAAGACAATGTAAAGAAGTGCCGAGCTGATGTGACAAAGTGAAGCACAAGATAAGAAAGCCGACCTGCTATACATAAAAATATTATGACCACTGTTCAAGTTGTAAAATAACCATTCGAAGTAGTTTTTCACCCCTAGAAAAGAGAAACAACCTTATACATTACATTTTAACTTGAATGAATTTCTAATTCCTTCCATCTAGACATATAAATTATCTTTTAAAAATCTATCGCCCACAAGTAGTGGGCTGTGCAGTCTGTGCTTATATATTTACTCTCTCTTTTTCACTATAACCATTTCTCTAAAGCCTTAGAGAACTCCTTCTTTTCTATTTTCATTTTCTGTGCCCTCCCCAATGGTTACAGGAAATAGAACATGGAGGATAACTCAGATTATAGTCTTCTGCTCGATGATTCTGTATCCAGTTGGAGGGGAACCATTGGTCCCTTGCATGCAGTGGCGGAGCCAGGAGTCCCTTCTTGGAGGGACACTGACAGGCTTCGCAATAGGAATACCATGGGTCACCGTTTCGGACCGAGAAAACCGACAAAATCTTCTAGACATATTTTTGTATTATAACATAAAATACGTGAAAGAAAACACATATACCAACCAATGTACAAAAAAAATAAACAATACACAACAAACAACATGCGGATCATAATTATTAAATGAATATAGTAATATACATCAATACATACCTTTTATTTGCCTATTTGCAAAACGAGAAGGATTTGACAAGGGATGAAAAATGGTTCTCCGAGATGACATTGATTGAAATCGTTGCATAATATCTTCATCTTCAATGGTGCTAAAAATTTCATGCTCAAAGTAACACAATAAACAATCCGATAGTACGTCACCTCCAAACCGGTTGCGTAGATTAGTCTTGATGATATTCATTGCAGAAAAATTAGAAACAAACAACTGTCACAAAAGCTAGTGTTTAACAATGAGCATTTGGAAAAGCATATTACCTTTTACAGTTTACTGTCTAGATGCTGCATTAATGAACCAATCATATACGACGTACATAGTTGTCTAGAAATTGTAAAATAGTTTTCACACTAGCAACAACCAACACTAAGGATTTAAATGCAACATAAAGGTATGTGTAGCTCTCAACTTTGAAACGACTTTAGAGCAACCAAATAAAATCATAAAAAGCTGTGTAATTGTAGCATCTTCTCCAACTAAGTGGCACAACCGTATGTCGTTTTTAAATTAATATATATTCAACTACCGAGCATCAGCCCTCATAGGATTCGTAAGATTAGCAACCAATTAAAAAAAGAAACTTTCCTTTTCATAAGCAAACTAATGCAAAAAAGTCTACTAGTTTTCAACGATTACCTTACATGCAAAAAAGACTACTAGTTTTCCAAATCTTGAATTTTTTAATATATTTAAGAGACCGAACTTCCGGTAAGTTTTAGACATATTTTAATCACTTAGCAGAGAATTGCCGAATGCTAAACACTATGTGACCACGTAACAGAGGATTAGTGTTCTGTCAAGCAAAGTCACACTTTGAACTGAATGGCCAAAAATACAAATACACCTACTTATCTATAGGATTTTTCCACCGACGTTCCGCCCCTGCTTGCATGTTCATATTTGGAGATTCGTTAGTCGACAATGGCAACAATAATCTCCTTCTTACAAAGGCTAAAGGGAATTATTGGCCTTATGGGATTGATTTCCCCACAGGCCCGACAGGGAGGTTCACCAATGGCCGGACATCCGCAGACATAATTTGTATTCTCCTACTATATTCCTTCCAGTTCTATATTTCATGTCTGGAAAAATCTCGTTTGGTATTCAACATTTTTCTTCGTATTTCAAATTTATGCCTCATTCTGTTTCTGTCTTTTAGTTTATCTAGAAGTTGTTTGTTTTGTAACATTTTCAAGACAAATGTTAGAAGGACAACGCCAAATAAGTTTGGTATTTTATCCTCTTCATTGGATTATAAAAGCGTTCCTAGTGCACTAGTTTTTCGCGTTTGCGCAACGTCCAGAGACAGATGTATGCAGCCTTACCTTACACTTTGTGCAAGAAGCTGTTTTCGCAGCTTAAACTAGTGACCTCAAAGTCACAAAACATCAACATTATCAGTTGCTACAAGATCCGCCCTCGGATTATATAAGTTTCAAACCGAAAAATGTCAAGATGTTCAATGAGATCAAAAGCAAAAAAGCAACAATAGAATTCACACCAAGCCTTTGGGCATAAAATGGAAATGGAGCCGCGAAAACAACCTATTGTATAAAACGTAGAATAAAACTGCGTACATCAGATCGCGAAACGACCTGGGTTCTCTCCGAACCTTGTGCAAACACGAGAGTTTAATTCACCGGGAACGTCTTTGGACATGGAATGGGGATTTACTCTTTCATGTTTTAGTGTTTGCTTAGTTCTTTCAAGTCCCATTATCATCACTTGTTTCTTTATCATAATGTTTTAAAAAAAAAGAATAGTGAAATGTCTCAATCATGGAACTCGAAAAGTTGAACTTTAAAGTTTCTTTTTCCCCCCTGATTTCAGCTGATCTCCTGGGGTTCGATCATTATATCCCACCTTTTCAGTCAACAGTCGGACAAGGAATACTTGATGGGGTGAATTTTGCCTCTGCCGGATCTGGAATTAGAGATGAAACCAGCAAAACATTTGTAAGTGAACTTAACATTTTTTTCTTGAATTATTATGCAGATTTGAAACTTGTCCTGTAAGCTCTTGAACTTGGGTAAGTTGATGTTACTAAAGTTAATAAATATCAATTTTTGGGGCTTCGTTCTTTTCTCGCTGAGTCAAAAATGATTAATATAAGTTGACATTTAGTGCTTAATTTTGACGATATTTTAAAGTACATCCATTCTAACATTAGTTTTTCTTTCTTGATAAACATGTATTCAAATTGAGTGTTATCTGTATTATGATATTTTTCACACTCCAATTTTTTTTTCTGTGTAGGGTAATGTCGCGACATTCAATAAGCAGATTAGAAATTTCAAAACGATAGTGTCAAGGGTGGCAGTGATAACTGGAGATGAAAAATCAGCTGCATATCGTCTGAATAAATGCATCTACTCCATTTCAATTGGAAGCAGTGATTTTATTTACTATTACTCGACTTATCCCAACACAAACAAAAGTTATGGTATTAATCAGTTCGCCCGATCTTCTTATTCAACAATTTTCTGGGCAGCTGTGGGTGAGTATTGAAATGCCTATACGCATGCATGTTTATATTGAAATATATGTAAATACACTCTTATTTTACCTTTTTCATTTCTCGATATCAACTTTGGAACATTTTTCCTGTCCTTAAATTCATTTTGATGTAAGAACTCCTTCATAGGAAAACCCCCACTTAATGTATACATGTTTGGTGTCTATCCCAAAAGGGAACCTTTTTTCCCCCTCTCCCACATTGCATTTAGTATATCAAAACGACTTCTAAAAGCTCGCTTTACTCTGATTGAATAAGATAAAGTCTTTTAGCCTAATCTACTTTATCAATTTCCACTTGATCCTTTTTTCATCTAACTTACTCTACTTTGATTGAGGTTGATTCGATCTCCACTTGCTCATTTCTCATAACTCAATCTACTTTCATCAGTTTATATTTGCTTTTTTTTTCATCTAACGCACCCTACTTTGATTGAGGTTGATTCGATCTTCACTTGCTCTTTTCTCATCTAACTCATTCTACTTTGATTGATGAGAATTAGGAAAATAGACTTTATCTTATTCAATCAAAGTAGAGTGAGCTAGATGAAAAAGGAGCAAGTGTAGACTTTATCTTATTCAATCAAAGTAGAATGTGCTAAAATTATCCAATTTATAACTTTTTTTTTATACCAAGTAGGAATATCAAAACAAAATAGTATTTTGACAACATTGTATTAAATGATGCCTTTATAGCTACACAACAAGTTAATTTTCACATATTTTGAGGATGAAGAGAATATAAATGAGGGCTTTGGACAATAAGTTTGGTTCCAAGGCAAAACCATTAAAAAAAAAAACTCGATGTTTTTGTATAACAATGTATATGTACATCCTGAAAATTTTTTAAATGGCCAATAAGTAACACAATATATATATGTATTTCATTCATCAATAGACAACAATTATATACTTATTTATTGACCACGATAAAACATACTATTCATCCAAACACATAAATGCATATTCTTTTGGAACATATCTTTGATTTTTTTTAACAATAACAATGGGCACTTGCAACCGTAGACTTTGTACGGGTATGGAGCAAGAAAGTTCGTCATTAACGGATTGGGGGCAGGGGGCTGCATACCCTATGAGTTAGCTAAGTCAAGTGGCCAAGGTAAAGCATGTCCTAAAGCATACAACAATCCAACGAAGAATTATTACAATCGGAGGCTGAAGAAAATGGTTCAGAACTTCAACGACAATTCTGATGCAAAATTTATATACATTGATTCCAAAAGGATCCTTGAGGAAATCTTTGATAATCCATCTGCTCATGGTAACTATTCAATTCTTAAAATTTGCCTTTTTTTTCCCCATATTCTTACATTTCAAAATTTGGAAATTTGGTATATTAAAAATGAAGTACAATGAGTGATCGGAGTCTCATTAGAATTAAACTCTCTATCCTTTGCGATGAAGGTATTGTTTGATGACTGTCTCTCACCCTTCCCAGATCCTTACGTTAGCTTTTGCCGTCATTGGGATATACAATGTATGTTGTTGATGTACAATGCAGTAGGATGAGTATTCTAAACATTATGAACGAAGTTGACACTGTTGGTAAAATTATTATAGTTATTTCAAGATAGTTCATGCTTGATTCTTACATTCTTGTTTAATGCATGACAAACTATATCTTCATGTACTGGCGACGTGGACATGAATGAAAAACCGTTATCTTGTTCACTAAAATGAATGCATGATAGTGTACCAGGAACGCCCTTTACGTGTAATTATAGTGTTGAATTAATATTAATTCATTGTTGGGGCAAGTAGAGCCTATGAATCTTTTAGCCTCTATGACGTGCCATCTTCTAACCTATTTAGTAGACAATTACTTGGGAGGGCGAAATCCATCGCCTTGGGTCTTCACTGTCCCAGCCCCATGAAACTTGTGAAGGATGTAAATCAGGTGTCTAGCGGCTTCTTAGGTTGGCAGGCTGCACACGAAGACCCACACAAGGTGCCCCCTGAAAACTAGCAGAAGTAGAACAATTGCCTCTTACAGACTAGCAGAAGTAGAGCACTCACACTATTAATGTCCACGGATTCGAACCATTGCCTTCTTGGGAGCAATACTTAACCTGAATACCAACTAGACTACGCCCTGGGGGCATTTAGTAGACAATTACTATATGTACCTGTTTGAAAGGTCTATCTAGTATAGGGTGTATGGATCCGTCTCTGAAATTTGGCATGAACAATTATGGCCTATAAACCCGGGGGGGGGGGGGGGGGGGGGGCGTTTGAGCATCTCCTATAGTATTGACTCTTTTGGCTGATATAGCTATGCAATAAAACTTCCTGTTTCATTCCTGAAGAGAAAAAAGGCAATTGAAAAAGTCCTATGTTGTCTATTTTGCAGGCTTTAAGGTTACAAATTTGGCATGCTGTGGATCCGGCAGAAACAATGCCCAGACACTGTGTCCAAGATTTCAAACTCCCTGCCCGAATAGAACTGAGTATGTGTTCTGGGATTCTTTTCATCCAACTGAAGCTGCTAATATTTTCCTGGCGAATCGAGCTTTCCATGCCCAAAAACCAACAGACACATACCCTTTTGATATTTTTCATTTAGCTCAGCTCTAAAATACCCTTTAATCAATCTGGAATGTACACTTGAAGTCCCGACGGGCCTGTTGCCAGAAGTACTTTCCATGTGATAGCGTTTTTGTATAATGGCCGTGAAAAAAAAAAAGGATGTTCTCTTTGGATTTTGTTACTTATTATTGATTGTGAAGCTGTGGAAGCTAATAAAACAGTAATTAAATTCTTCAGTATTGTTAGTTGTTATAGCTAGAGAGATTGCTGTGTGTTTGTAAAACAAAAAATAAACATAAATAGAACGCTGCAGGTATATTCCGAATTAAGTGCCGGGATCCAATGTGACACAAGACTTGAAATTAGGGGTAGCAATTTCAGACACGACATGAAAACACGACCCGAACCTGACACGATTTTCGCGGCTATGGGTATGACCTTGGCGGGTTTCGTGTACAAATCGGGTAAGACCTGAAAGATACCTGCTAAAGGCGGATTGTGTCTGGATATACCCGCGTGTTACCCGTTTATACCCGAAATACCTAAAAAATTAAAAATATATTTTAAATAAAAATTTATAATTAATAAAGTAAAAAATAAATTTTTTCAAAAAAATACTGACCTAATCGCTAATCCCTTCCGCCATTCCAAAAATCCCAATCACCATTCCCAAATTCAAATCTCATTTTCTCCTTCTACAATCTCCTGCCCTGCCGCCTGCAGCCACCAGCCAGCCCCCTCTATATCTCTCTTCTTCTCCAATCTCCGCCCGTCCGCCACCAAATCTACAGTTCAAGTGAGTATCTTGACTGTAGGATCTGCAAGGCACCACTAGAAGGGGGGGTTGAATAGATGGTGCGGAAAGTGTGCTTTTTAAAATTTCTTGAAACCTAACCAATTCAAGTTCTGAAAACAGTTTCTGTTTTTAGGACCAGTTTTAAAACGTTTTGAAAACTAGGTTTCAGGTCTTCAAAAATTCTGAAATTTGGAGAGAACTTAGACTCAGATGTTATAAGTATCTCCTAAAAATTTCAGATTAAAATTCAACCTCTAACCCCTTGAAAAATCGTTGGTGGTCAGATTGCGCAAATCTGCCAGAACCGATACACTGATTTGAAAAATTAATTCCAATTTGTACACAACTCCAAATGCTTTGAAAATTTAACCACTAACCCCTTATATGTTATATTTAAATGGGTTGAAACAGTTTTGAAAAATTCTTTTGGGAAGTTAGTCAAATACGATCAAAGTCTCAACCTTTGCAAGCCTGAAAATCAGACTGCACTAGTCTCATAACTTTGGACGTTTGAATGACTTATACTTGTCCAAAAGGGTTGCAACTTGCGCCAAAAGAACCCTAGAACGTGTGACTATGTTTTCTAAAAGTTTCGTAATTTTTGAAATTCGTTTACTATTTTTACGAACGTGATTAAAAACAGTAAACAGTGCTGAAACAGAAAATCAGTGCTGAAAGTAAATGACACCAAGAATTTTATACTGGTTCGGTTATAAACAACCTACTCCAGTCTTCAAGGAACACCTTCCTTGGTTCACACTAATCACACACACGCATTACACCTTACCGCAGGGTTGATAGAGTTACACCTAACTCCAACCCTTTACAAGCCTTGTATGACGAGTACAATTCACACGAACACCACCACCTCGCAAGAATGAAGATTGATCACACCTTGATCAATCTTTTACAAAGATGAATGAATGGTGGTTTATATGAAGCCTATTCAAGATTGAAAGAATACGAATACAATAGGCTTTACAAGAAAAGAGAAAGAAAGAAGATGTAGGAGAAGAAGAGCTTGGCTATTTGATCTCTTTGAAATGCAATGCTTGTTCTTGTTTTTGTTTGCTCTCCTCTTCTCTTTTTAATTTGTGGCAGCCGTCCCCCTTGAGCCTCTCTTCCCTCTTGAAAATTTCCTTTTAAGTGCTTGAGAGAGTGTAAGACATCATTGTGACAATGCCTTGCTTGCTTGGCATCATTCTATTGGATCATCATTTAGTCTTTGCTTACTTGACACCTCTTTATTGGCTCAATGTTGTCAACATGATGACATGGAAAAAATCTGAGATTAACACTTTAAACATGTGCCAATATCAATAATAAAATCATACCATAAGTCAAGAGATACACCATAAATTGCAAGACCAACAAATCCTTCCCTTTTCAAACCTAAAAATCGCCCATAAAGTTCCTTGCCATGCTGAATTTTTCAGCATGTGCAACCTTCCATTTCTTTCAAAACAATACCCATTATTCTTTGATTTTTCACCATAAAAATGAATCAACAATATATGTTAAGTATTGCTACCAATTAAAAGATGAACTTGGACACATTTTAGTGCTAGAATTCGGCCAGCTAAGTCATACACATGCTGAGAAATTTTTCAGCATGTAACTTGTAACATATCACCATTTATTTAATTAAATAATATTCAAACCCTTACCATATCTTCTTCTAATCAATCACCTAATAAAGGATAACAAAATAGGTCACATTAAACATCATAAAATCGGCCACTTTAAGGTTAGTATGCTGAAATTTTCATCATGTGACATAAGAGAGATATATGTTGAATTCTTACCTTTTGTAGCTTCTCTCTTTGATTTACCAACATTGTATGATTGATCCTTGACCAATCAATATGCCAACAAGGCTCCACATGTGCTCCATCTCAGCTGTATGTGCGTTGGAAGATGTATATACATGTGCTGAAATTTATTTTTGTTAACTTTGTAAAATAGTGCACATTTAATAATACACACATGTAATATTCCAATCAGCCCTTAATTTAATTTTCTAGAACACTTTAAGATGTATATCATATGTAAAAAGTGTCTAGATACGTGTCACATGATGTTCAAGAAAAACGTTCCATGTTATGTGCGTAGAAAACCGAATTTTCGATATTTATCGATTACCCGATTTTTCTCTAATTTGAATTCCAACTTTTGCACATGATATATATATTATGTTATAAATAATATATATAATATATACTTTAAATCTCAGCACTTGGCTGATTTAAAGTGGTACCATAAACATGTGACAAAATTAAAATTGGAATCTTCACATTTTGGCCTAAATGTGGGGTGATTTGTGTGTGCCAACATGGAAAGTATTTTTGGCTGATCATACCATGTGTAGCACGAAATTTTCATCAATTTTTGATGTATATGGTCTGGCCATTTATCTATGGCAAGTACGTGATACGTTGGCGAAGTTTCGGTATTCGCCCGATACGACAAATTTCGGTTTAGAACCTTTTATCGTGTCGTATTTAATTTGTCATCACCATATCTTATATCATATGATATAAGACCTGAATATACTCATAAATATGAGTTAAGTATAGTGGTGTGACGTTAACGTACGTACGTAAAATATATAACGTGTCGGTAGTACGTTGGAATACATGTGTATGTGCCTTTATTTAAAAAATCTGAAAATATATAGTGTTTATATATAAATGTGGCGTGTTTAATAAGATGGGGAGGAGGAGAGAACTTTCCTTCCTTGGCCTTGTTTCCTTTGTGCCTTTTCCAAATGAATCTTCCTTTAATGAACTACTTAGTTTATTAAACTAAGCACTTCACTTAATGAACTACTTTAGTTCATTAATGGTGGCACCTGAAAATAGTATAAATTCAACAAATGTTCGCCATATGATGTAAGCTTTAATGCTTCATGGCTCGTTAGTACGGCAACATAATATATAAGCTAAATAAGGCAAGTAATGGCAAGTTATCATGCATACATGTACACATTTATATATGTATACGTTTATACATATATATAAACATTCAAATTGCTTATTTTGAAATCACTCAAACCCTCTTGTTTCTACAATCTCCCCTTTTTGATGATTTTCAAAATAACTTGTGTACATGATTTAAATGCTATCTCTCCCCCTTGAATTGTGCGCAAATTTGAAATCCGGCTCCCCCTTGATTTGTGCAATTAAGATCAATTAGTGTTCTCTCCCCCTTAAATCATGCTTTCTCTCCCCCTTTATTTTGGAAAGCAAATCAAAAGATGCCTGTAAAGATGAAAAAAACATGCATTTCATATGCGTGCGTTCGTAAGGGTTATTGATTCAACCCTTTGAAAATATCCCTTTTGGTACCCACATTTGGGTGACCTTTCTAGGTCTTCCAAAAGGTGAGAAAGATGATGAAAATGCAACATAGTATCCGTTGGGGGCAAATGCGTTTGGCCTTTGGCCAAGAATCCCATCATGCATATAGTATGGTTTTCGTTTTTGGTTTGCATGCACGGGGAGTGATCCAGATGTATTTTTATGATATGAATGTCGCATATGCATCAGTGGCTTTCTATATGGCATGTGATTTCTCTTTGTATGACAAGAAGCACGATGAGATGAGATAAATGATGTACTAGTCTTCTTCTCATATTTATACGGCACATAATTATATTTTGCATGATGTGAAGAAGAAGCACGTTGAGATGTCATAAGAAAAGGCCTATGCGTCTTCTTAGATGTCACATGTGTCTTTGATGCATCTATTTTCTTAGATGGGATAAATTTGGTTGGTTTATTTTGTGACTTACTTTTCTCAACGTATCCTAGTCCGGTTTTGTCACTATCATGCTTTTGAGAAGAAATGGTGTGACCTAGCATGTTTGTTCTCGTGTCAAATTCTTTCACCTTTTTCTCTACATCCGCATTCCTTGATTTCAAGTTTGAAATCTCGGATTTCAATTCAGTGTTCTCGGATGTCAATGATGAAATCTCAGACTTTAATGAATTGATGATGCATGACGACTCTTCTTTTGAATCGTTTAATTGAGACACAAGATCTTTGTTAGAAGATTCTAACAATTTCTTGTCTTCAATTAATCGCTTCTTTTCTTTTGCAAGAGTCTTTGAAAACTTATGCAATTCTAAATATTGACTAAATAAATCATCGTATGAACATTCAGAATCGGAATCAGAGTCGGAAGATACCTCGTTTGATGCTTTAGATGTAAAGCATACTTGTGCCTTGTGTTCTTCCGTATCATCAGTCTCAGAGTCGGATGTGTCACTCCAAGTGGAGGCTTTGAATGCTCTTCTCCTTTGCTTAGGTTCTGAGACGAGTCTATTCTTGTTCCGATCCTTGTCAGGGTATTTGTTTGTTTGTTTTTCTTTATTAGGGCAGTCATATGATAAATGTCCAAGTTTGCCGCATTCATAGCACTTTATTTCCTTATATTTATTTTTATGATCCTTAGATGAGGTTGACTTATGTTTAATCGATTTTCTCAATATTTTTCTTAATCTTTTAGCCATTGTGATTAAGACCTCATCATCGGAATCTGTGTCACTATCATCTACGACGTATTCATTTGATTTAAATGCTATAGCCCTGTCATTATTAGAAATGGACTCAGAATGTCTTAAAGAAAGTTTGTTTTCATATACCTTAAGTGATCCGATTAGTTCTTCCATTTTAATCGATTTGGTCTCTTTACTTTGTTCTATGGCCGTTACTTTAGGGTCCCACTCGGATGGAAGGCTTCGCAAGACCTTTTGTACCTTTTCCTGCATAGTGAAGGCTTTGCCAAGAGACTCAAGAGAATTGTAAATGTTAGTTAAGCGTAAATCCATTTCAACAATAGACTCATTTGGCAATAATTTAAAGGACTCAAGTGTGGACATAAGCATATTAATTTTGGACTCTTTTACTTGGCTAGTTCCTTCATGTTTCATTTCAAGAATATGCCACATCTCTTGAGCACTAGAACAATTAGACACATAACTAGCCTCACTTTTACTTAGGCCGTTTAATAGTAGTTGCATAGCCTTAGCATTCATACTAAGTTTCTTTTTATCATCACTCGTATATTCTTGTCTAGATTTAACAACTTCTAGTGTGACTCCGTCTACGGTGGATGACTTAGATGGAACAAAAGGACCATCTTCTATAATCGACCAAAGATCAATATCTATTGCCATAAAGAAAAGTTTCATTCTTACCTTCCATTGAACGAAAGACTCACCGTCAAACAGAGGAGGCCTTATGGTTGACATTCCTTCTTGCACGGTGCTATGACTAGTGGATGCCATCTCACTGAATCGTTGGATCCTTTGTAGTGAGTGTTCCTGCTCTCTGATACCACTTGTAGGATCTGCAAGGCACCACTAGAAGGGGGGTTGAATAGATGGTGCGGAAAGTGTGCTTTTTAAAATTTCTTGAAACCTAACCAATTCAAGTTCTGAAAACAGTTTCTGTTTTCAGGACCAGTTTTAAAACGTTTTGAAAACTAGATTTCAGGTCTTCAAAAATTCTGAAATTTGGAGAGAACTTAGACTCAGATGTTATAAGTATCTCCTAAAAATTTCAGATTAAAATTCAACCTCTAACCCCTTGAAAAATCGTTGGTGGTCAGATTGCGCAAATCTGCCAGAACCGATACACTGATTTGAAAAATTAATTCCAATTTGTACACAACTCCAAATGCTTTGAAAATTTAACCACTAACCCCTTATATGTTATATTTAAATGGGTTGAAACAGTTTTGAAAAATTCTTTTGGGAAGTTAGTCAAATATGATCAAAGTCTCAACCTTTGCAAGCCTGAAAATCAGACTGCACTAGTCTCATAACTTTGGACGTTTGAATGACTTATACTTGTCCAAAAGGGTTGCAACTTGCGCCAAAAGAACCCTAGAACGTGTGACTATGTTTTCTGAAAGTTTCGTAATTTTTGAAATTCGTTTACTATTTTTACGAACGTGATTAAAAACAGTAAACAGTGCTGAAACAGAAAATCAGTGCTGAAAGTAAATGACACCAAGAATTTTATACTGGTTCGGTTATAAACAACCTACTCCAGTCTTCAAGGAACACCTTCCTTGGTTCACACTAATCACACACACGCATTACACCTTACCGCAGGGTTGATAGAGTTACACCTAACTCCAACCCTTTACAAGCCTTGTATGACGAGTACAATTCACACGAACACCACCACCTCGCAAGAATGAAGATTGATCACACCTTGATCAATCTTTTACAAAGATGAATGAATGGTGGTTTATATGAAGCCTATTCAAGATTGAAAGAATACGAATACAATAGGCTTTACAAGAAAAGAGAAAGAAAGAAGATGTAGGAGAAGAAGAGCTTGGCTATTTGATCTCTTTGAAATGCAATGCTTGTTCTTGTTTTTGTTTGCTCTCCTCTTCTCTTTTTAATTTGTGGCAGCCGTCCCCCTTGAGCCTCTCTTCCCTCTTGAAAATTTCCTTTTAAGTGCTTGAGAGAGTGTAAGACATCATTGTGACAATGCCTTGCTTGCTTGGCATCATTCTATTGGATCATCATTTAGTCTTTGCTTACTTGGCACCTCTTTATTGGCTCAATGTTGTCAACATGATGACATGGAAAAAATCTGAGATTAACACTTTAAACATGTGCCAATATCAATCATAAAATCATACCATAAGTCAAGAGATACACCATAAATTGCAAGACCAACAAATCCTTCCCTTTTCAAACCTAAAAATCGCCCATAAAGTTCCTTGCCATGCTGAATTTTTCAGCATGTGCAACCTTCCATTTCTTTCAAAACAATACCCATTATTCTTTGATTTTTCACCATAAAAATGAATCAACAATATATGTTAAGTATTGTTACCAATTAAAAGATGAAACTTGGACACATTTTAGTGCTAGAATTTGGCCAGCTAAGTCATACACATGCTGAGAAATTTTTCAGCATGTAACTTGTAACATATCACCATTTATTTAATTAAATAATATTCAAACCCTTACCATATCTTCTTCTAATCAATCACCTAATAAAGGATAACAAAATAGGTCACATTAAACATCATAAAATCGGCCACTTTAAGGTTAGTATGCTGAAATTTTCATCATGTGACATAAGAGAGATATATGTTGAATTCTTACCTTTTGTAGCTTCTCTCTTTGATTTACCAACATTGTATGATTGATCCTTGACCAATCAATATGCCAACAAGGCTCCACATGTGCTCCATCTCAGCTGTATGTGCGTTGGAAGATGTATATACATGTGCTGAAATTTATTTTTGTTAACTTTGTAAAATAGTGCACATTTAATAATACACACATGTAATATTCCAATCAGCCCTTAATTTAATTTTCTAGAACACTTTAAGATGTATATCATATGTAAAAAGTGTCTAGATACGTGTCACATGATGTTCAAGAAAAACGTTCCATGTTATGTGCGTAGAAAACCGAATTTTCGATATTTATCGATTACCCGATTTTTCTCTAATTTGAATTCCAACTTTTGCACATGATATATATATTATGTTATACATAATATATATAATATATACTTTAAATCTCAGCACTTGGCTGATTTAAAGTGGTACCATAAACATGTGACAAAATTAAAATTGGAATCTTCACATTTTGGCCTAAATGTGGGGTGATTTGTGTGTGCCAACATGGAAAGTATTTTTGGCTGATCATACCATGTGTAGCACGAAATTTTCATCAATTTTTGATGTATATGGTCTGGCCATTTATTTATGGCAAGTACGTGACACGTTGATGAAGTTTCGGTATTCGCCCGATACGACAAATTTCGGTTTAGAACCTTTTATCGTGTCGTATTTAATTTGTCATCACCATATCTTATATCATATGATATAAGACCTGAATATACTCATAAATATGAGTTAAGTATAGTGGTGTGACGTTAACGTACGTACGTAAAATATATAACGTGTCGGTAGTACGTTGGAATACATGTGTATGTGCCTTTATTTAAAAAATCTGAAAATATATAGTGTATATATATAAATGTGGCGTGTTTAATAAGATGGGGAGGAGGAGAGAACTTTCCTTCCTTGGCCTTGTTGCCTTTGTGCCTTTTCCAAATGAATCTTCCTTTAATGAACTACTTAGTTTATTAAACTAAGCACTTCACTTAATGAACTACTTTAGTTCATTAATGGTGGCACCCGAAAATAGTATAAATTCAACAAATGTTCGCCATATGATGTAAGCTTTAATGCTTCATGGCTCGTTAGTACGGCAACATAATATATAAGCTAAATAAGGCAAGTAATGGCAAGTTATCATGCATACATGTACACATTTATATATGTATACGTTTATACATATATATAAACATTCAAATTGCTTATTTTGAAATCACTCAAACCCTCTTGTTTCTACATTGACAACTTCTTCTTCACGAATAGATGGCTACTTGTTATCTTTTATATTTTCATAAAATTTCTGATGATTATTTACCAATGGTGATTTCTTTTCAAAAAGAAACGAATTCAGCTCAAATCCACATTCAGTAGTCGTTTAAGTACATGAAACTTGAAAATATCTGAAAAATACATGAAATGGCTCGTACGCGACTTGACATATTTGTACTTGTCAAGTTCGTGAGTATACACGATACACGACATGAGACCTGACATGTACGGGTTTGGGTATCTACATCCATACACGCGAAGCAAATAGGTAAGGTATGAGTATGTCAATTTGATACACAAATCCCAAAGAATACGAAACACGATACACGATACACGACCTGTTTGACACCCCTACTTGAAATACCGGCAGTTGATCGAACCATATGGGTTTAGAGAAGGGTATAAAGATTCAATTTTAGAAAGATTTAGAATATGTATCGCGTGAAATTCCAACAGTTGAGAAGATCTTTATAGAAGAAGATTAAAATAGACATGTATATAAAGAGAATAAGGATTACAATGAGATACTCGTTGGATTTGGTTTTGAAAACGGAATAGATAAAGGAAGATCAATTCTGGATTTCAGAATAACGTATGACATTATAGTGACTAGGAAATTTATTCAAAAAGAGATTAACAATCCATTACACTCAAAAGAGGACCAATAAGTCGAAGATAGAGGGTTTCGTGACTCGTAGGAGAGATAGAATAGATTTTAATGACTTTAAGGTGATCCCAGCAGAAAGTTTAACAATGTAACTTCTTGTAGTGTTGGATGTTTGTATCCGACATAAAAGATGGGGGAAAATGGCCTATAGAACCTGAGATAAAATGGTATAATTTGAAGAAAACTAATCAAGTTAGAGAAGTATTAAAGCAAGAAGTTTTACAAAATAAATGGAGAGAGACAATAAGAAAAATGAGACTCACAGTTAATATAGTATGAACATGTATAAAGGTCCCCTGTAGGTGCACTTGTTAGGCAGTGCAAGACCATGAATGACGTGTATTTTAAACGTGAGAGGAGGAAACAAAAAAAGACATGGAGAGAGACAATAAGGAAAGATGTGACTTATATGACAACGGGAGATGATATGATCAGTGATAGAATACAATAAAGACAATTGATTCATTTAACTAATATTATGCAGATGATATAAAATTTAAATGAGAATTTTAGGCACTTAGACCTAAACCACTGTTGGGATGATTTGATAGTTATAAAAGACGCATATTCTAAAGTTGCATATTACACATTATGTATTATGAGACACACAAGCAGGATAAGATTTAGGCCACAAATAAAAAACAATAATAAAAACTTAAAACAATAAATAAAGCGCATGGAAAATGATTGATCCATATAACAGGAGCCTGTAGTGGGAAAGACTTGAGTATTATTGTTATTGTTGTGACCTCCAAGAATGATCACAAATTTGCGACCGCCTAAAACGGTCAAAAATTTGTGACCGTCATAAACAGTCACAAATTTTCAACTGTTGCTAAAATTGTAAAAATTCTAGAATGCGACCAGTGATATAGGGTCTTTTTTGCGACCGAACGCGACTGTTATTTGAAGTTTGCGTCCGTTTTCAATGGTAGCGAAGTCCAAAATTTTTTTGTAGTATTGTCCATTTTGACATTGCCAAACTCGAACAAGTGTCAAGCTTAAAATCGGTTAGATAAATCCAGTTCGTTACAACAGGGTCTTCTAAGTTATTGAATTTACTTCCAATAATAAGATTTTGAATAGCAATGTAATATGCAATGATCAGCAGTGTGCTTCTATATTTCAAGATAAAAAGGACAACCACAACAACTTAACTCTCAAGACATGTTTCTCTGATTTTTTTCCCATTTTTTTTCTATCAACAGAAATGCTTTCCATTCCACATTCAGCAAACCGTATCAAGTTGACATTCTTTACCCACTCTACATTTACATTCAACATTAAACCACCTCTGTGTGTTTCTAACACATAGGTATGATTGCGTATATCTAACTCCTCATATCCCGTCATATGCGGGAGCTTCTAATGCAATGGGGTAATATTATTGTTATATTAAACACTGATCAATCTCATATATATCCCAATCTTAATATGCAAGACACCTAAGTTGAAGACAAATACATTTACAGAAACAACTAATTAGTCCCAATCTCTTCATCTCAAGGGAAATTCACCAGAATAAACAACATAAATGTTACTTCCTCCGTTCCAAAAATATTATTTTAATATGACTTGAGTATAATTTAAGGAAGTCAAATTTTGTGTACTAATATTTTTATTTTATCCTTAATTAGTTACTTGAGATAAAATATAAAGAAACCATATTAATATTAATTAAACATATAGTACAGAAACATTGACTACTGATACTTATATCATTAAAAAGTGGTTAATGTTTTTGACTTAAACCAAAATAAAAGAAAAAGATAATATTTTTAGGACGGATGAAGTATTTGGTGCAGTATGTTTGTGGTCAAGTCAGTGGAGAGCAACACCCTGTACTCGTTTTCATTCTTTTCAAACTTTACCACGCCATGTACTACAGAATATATATTAGCTCATGATTTACTAGCACCTTGTCAAGACAAAGCACGTTTCCAGTGTCTTAGATTCTCACGTTAGATTCTCGCGTTTGTGTAGGGTTGGGGAGGAGCCGGATCGCTCCGCGATCTGATGTATGCAGTATTACCTTACACTTTGTGCAAGATGCCGTTTTTGCGGCTCGAACACATAACCTCAATATCACAAAGCGGCAACTTTACCAGTTGCTCTAATGTCCGTCTTAGACCACCTTGCCAAGACACTCGAGAGCAATACCCCTCACTCCTTTGGATTCTTTTCATCACTTTAGCACTTGAACTGTAGCGCCCCGCCCGAAACCAGAGTTCCGGTTCAGTGCACCCGCCATACTCTACTCCATAGAGTACAAGGCGTCGATACCATACATGTATATGTCAACATGAATTGTAATCGATATAGCGGAAGCATCTTAAAACAAACCCACAACATACATAATGTTATTACAAACCGTTCAAATCCACACAACCACAAATACAGTTTCTCACGAGAACTTTATTACATCAACATAAAATAAAGCTCACACAACAGGTACATCTCTTCAGCCTAAATCTTTGCTCACGGATACTCTATCTGGGGTTCCTCCTCAATGAACACGGCATCAGGGTCCCTGTTCTCTGAAATGTTAAGAGGCAAGTATGAGCGATAACCACCGTCTTTTAATCGCCCAGCAAGTATTCTTTATAGATATTTCATGTGAATCATACATGGGTTAACAAATAGTGATAAAGTAACAACGTATATGTAATTACATCTCCATTTACAAATGGCAGCATTATATAAGAATAAAACAGAACATAAGATTTTATCTCATACCTGAGAGGTCATATCATTCTTCCTCAGCATATCCTTAGTATACCTTTCGTACTTGAATACTATTCATCTTACACAAAAGTCATAACTTGCATTCATCACATCTATGTTCCTGATCTTCCTTAACCGTCTTAAGGCATAATGTTCGTACGAATATTCTAATCCTCATCTAAGGGACATGATCATGACATGATGCATAAAACATGACTTTTCATAAATGACTTTTCGTAAACATGACTTTTCATAACTTGCATAACATGACATTTTCATAACATGAAGACATAACATTTACATCTTTGGTTATAGCACTGTTCATAAGAATAATAACGCACGACATACCGAATGATTCCCCATATAGTACATGTACAACATAACATCATGAACATAGGTACATGTGCTAACGGTGACACATTATGACTGAGATCCCGTGTCCCAGACCCGGTGTTACACTCAGCCACAACGTAACATGGGCCCCTGACATCTACCACTCCGGTCCCGATGTCAGGACAGCGCTACAACATAACATAACATGATCATAACATAACATGGGTCATTGGAATCATCCGTCTCGTGTTAATTATTCCTATGCATATGAATTTTTTTAAAACATGAGATGTGACAACATACTTTGCAAATCTTGTTTTCATGCAATGTGAGACTCCATCAAATACGGGTATCTTGTCATGCTACCACTAGTAACATCACTTACTTAATTTTCTTCTACATATCACAACTTAAACAAAATACCATTTTTGCCTACCATTCGGCCATCACACTAAAACAGCCCCTTTTCTCTATTATCATCACACAATAATTGGGTAACATCTATTCCATACATGCATATCATAATTCATACTTACATGCCTACATCATGAAATTTCTTATCACTTTAACATTTCATCTTAGATTTCATAACCTATATCTTATCATAACCTGCCTATATTATTATACATAACATGTAACATATCATACTCATACATTAAATTTCACACTTTTCATAACATAATACATAAACTACATACTTAGCCTACTTTCATAACTTAACATATTCACCGTATATACATATATACTTGTGTAAAAATATGTGGAAAACATTTTTGGTCACTAAGGCCTTAAGGCCGAATGTGCCACTTAGTATATATATATTTTAAATCATTTTATGATATATTATGTAATATCTAAAACTTATTCATTTTCATAGTTTAACATATTCATCATACATGCATATATATATACTTGAATAAAATATGGTAAAATCATTTTGTTATCAAGCCTAAAGGCCGAATATATACATATAGAATATATGTATATAAATCATTTTATGATATATTGTATAGTATCTAAAACTTATTCATTTTCATAATTCAACATATTCATCATATATAAATATATATACTTGTACAAATTATAATGAAATCATTTTGTCATCAAGGCTCTTAATAGCCGAACATATATATATATACTATATATACATTTATAAAATCTTTTACTATATAGTATGTAATACACAAATACTTATTCATTTTCTTTCTTTAAAATATATATTACACATACGCATATATTCATATAGATCCGTATATGCACATACATAGATCTATACACTTATACATATGTATATATATATATATATATATATATATATACATATACATATATATATATATAAAAACCGTATGTATATATATATATACATCAAAACCGAATGTGTATATATATATATATATATATACATTGATATTCAAAACCAAATGAGTATATTAATATACCTTTATACATCTACACATACTTATATATGTAGATCTATACACTTATACACATATATATATATATATATATATATCAACATACATACTTATAATATGGATATATGTATGCGTACCTATATATAGTGTATATATATGTATTTTGTGTGCGTGTGTATATAATATATATATATATATATACATTAATACATCTATACATACTTATATGTAGATCTATACACTTATACATATATATATATATATATATATATATACACATCAACATCAATACTTACAATATGGATATATGTTATGCGCTTATATATATAGTGTATATATATATATTTAATGTGCGTATATATATAGTGTATATATCTATATATACTTAATACTCAAATATAGATCTATACTTTCTTGAAAAGAGAATCTTATACATAATACATGATGATCCAACTTTGATATAAACATAAATACTGATGAATTGTAAAGCCATGAAGGATCTAGGAAGAGTACTTGCCTTGGTTCACTTTTCTTACACTTAGATGATGGTTCCTTCACTTTGTTTGGAAGAGAGTTCTTCTTCCTTGCTTCCTTGTATGCATGGTTTTTAAGGTTTAAATGAAGGGTTAGTGAGCAACTTATGAAACTAACTATATATGGAAGAATCAAACTTAAACTTCATAAAGTTCTTACCTTGATTGTCTTTGATCCTAGATGCTACACCCTTCTTGAATCTTTCTTAGTTGATGGAGTGTTTGTAGTACTTGATTTGAGTGATGTTGGTGTGAAGAAAGGAGAAGAAAATCTTCTCCTTGTTGAAGCTCTAACTTTCGGCCAAGAGGGGTGTAAGGAGGGAATTGGAATGTTTGTTGGGTTTTCTTGGAGATAGTATGAAATTTGTAGATTGAAGATGCATTATTTGAGGGGTTAAAAGAAAAAAAATAATCTTTCCTACTTTCTTCTAAGGGTGGCCGGCCATGATGGTGAAAAATGGGGTGGGAGACAACCTTTAGACAAGTATGGGTATTATGACAAGATTCCTAAGCATGCTATTTTTTAATGTTAAATATTTAAAGTATGAGACAAGTTGTCTTCACCTTCTTTTTCATTTTCCTTTTTCTTTTTCTTTTATGTATGTATTTTATTTTTCTTTTTATTTAAGGTAGCATAATATTGTTGTGTCATGTATTTCTTTTTGATTTAATTTTTACTAATAGTTTAAGTTGTTACTAACTAAGTTAATTTGAGCTTTTATTGTGTGGATTCAAACATTTATAATATATTTGCAAATGAATCATACACCTATGAGATTATGTTTACGGTATTAAAGGTTGATACTACATAACGAATTTTCCGGGCTGTAACAGATATACACTCGAACAGATATTATCTCATGATTTACTAACATCTATACAAAACCTATGCTTTGAATATTGTGATGAATCATTAGGGCATATAACAAAGCAACATAAACATAAAAATGGAGGGATGCCACGGGAGCGGAAATAAAAACTTTAAATGAGAAGAATGTCGCGAACATAAACTAACCTTCCACAATAAAAACTTTTTAATGCGATATAAATGCGTATACAAAGTCAAAGCACAAAATCGATAACAGAATAAAAAATAAAATAACAGTTTCGCTTCTAGACTTGTAGCAAAAGGATATATATGCAGCACCAATGTGTTGATTCCTTGAAGATTTTCTCAACATAGTAACTCCGAGGATACTTTGCCCTTTGCAGCAGAAAACAACTGGTGTTTTCACCGACTAGATGTTAACAATGCCTTCGTACATTCAAATCTATATGGAGAAATGTATATACGTTCATAAATGGTTCATAAATCCGTTGGCTATGGATATCTAGACAGGGGAACACTAAACTAACAGCTATGGGGTGATAAATGTGTTGACTTTCAAATTCCAACAGAAAAAAAAAAGGAAAAATCGAGGTCGACTACCTTAGGTATCATGGTTATAAATAGTCAATTCTTCTTTAAACAAACTTCATTCTTTTTTCCTTTCTTAAATAGCCAACATCCAATTCTAAATTTCGTCTGTTTATTTAAAATGGTTCTTGAAAATATGATGTGTCGGATGGCTTTGATTTTGTTTATATGGTCCATATTGTTATGTCGTGTAAGAGGAAAATCATTAGTTCCATGTATGTTCGTGTTCGGGGATTCGGCAGTCGACAATGGCAATAATAATTTCCGCGACACATCGGCTAAAGGAAACTATTGGCCTTATGGGGTTGATTTTCCGGCAGGACCCACCGGCAGGTTCACCAACGGCCTAACAACTGCGGACCAAGTTGGTACGTTTCCAACACATTGGATATGTTGTGTGTTAACGAGCAGAATACTAGGTTTTCGAATTCGGCGACAATTTCGGCTCGCTTGAATAAACGAACTCAAACATGTGTTCGAATTGGAATCGTTTAAATAAAATTAACGAACGAACTCGAATCAAATACGAATTGAACTCAAACAGTTTGTAAATTGTTCGGTTAACACTTATAGCTCTGTCGTTCCATGTTTACACTAAAACAGTAAAGTTAACTCTAGTCAACTTGACCGGAACATGGATATGTTGTGTGTATAGGTTCTGACGTTCTATGTTCACACTAAAACAATAAAGTTAACCTTAGTCAAATTGAATGGGTTCAGATCAGGAGAGATAGAAAATAAGACAAAATATCATGCAAAGTATATATGATAACTATATACAGGTTTATTTGCCATAACTCCTGCATGTACGCGTAGACATGTGTTTAAACGAGTGTCAATCTTCCATGAAATTGTGGGCCAAAATACACATAAACAAGCAGAGAGGCTTCTATTAAATGTACACACATATTTACATATATTGACATATGTTCAGATATATATATATATATATACACGTATGTTTGGATGTATATACAGAGAACTCCATGAGATATTTTTATTTCTCTTCATCTTTTAATCTTATGGTACTGCTCTCCGATGTTCAGAACAGAATACGTTCACCCATATGATGTGTCATTAGGAGCAATTGTGTATTGTTATCGACCAAACGTTTCAAAAATGTTATAATAATACATTTGTCAACATAATATATATTATATTAAGTTGAAAAGCAATAATATTTTTAAAATAGAGAAAGTATTAATTATTTTAAGGGAATTAATTAAGGACCCGTATTTATTTGGTTTAATTGACATGAAAAAAAAAAAATTTCAGCTCGGAGCTTGGGATTACCTGGATTTCTCCCACCGTTTGCAACAGCATTTGGCCGAGAAATACTTAACGGAGTGAATTTTGCATCTGCCGGAGCGGGTATTAGAGATGACACAAACCGGCTTTTAGTAAGTATAGTATATTTAGTGTTTTTCTTTTTTTTCTTCTCTCGATCTTTTGTGTTTCTTATAATGAAAAGTATGGAATTAGTTTTCTTCTTTAATATAAATTAACGCTTTTTCTGTTTGTTTCTAACACATGGGTATGATTGCGTACATTCGACCCTCCATATTTCACCATAGGCGGGAGCCTCTAATGCAATGAGGTTATGTTGTAGTTGTTGTAAAGGCTTTCTGTTTAGATCACCATATCATATCATATCATACCCAGTATATCTCAACGATAGCAAAAGCTATCGTTAGGGTCTATGGTTGAGATATACTGGGTCCGGATGATGATGTACTAGTGAAGCTATTTTATTAAACATATACAACAGTTTTCTGATATTAAACTAGCCATAATAGTGAACATGCACAAATAATTGAAATAAAAAGACCGAAACAAAATATGCAAAGTCAAATTAAAGTGTAAATACTATCTAATCCTCTAAGTATGCTCTAAGATGTCATATATCCTGTATGCCCCTCGCCTCTATAAACTCCTATCCTGGACCATGTCCTCAGAAATGTGCAACTCTACTAAGTCATGCCTAATATGTATTGAGATAACACATGTGAATTTTTGATTCAAAAGAAAAAAAAAAAAGATATATTTCTTGCAATATCCTCAGCACTTATTTTTATTTTCTTTCTATAAAACAACTACTCTGGCAACTAATAGTTCGTGGAACATAATGGAAGTATCTTGGAGTTAAAAAAGCCTTCATGATTTTAATTGTTTTTCCAATTAGAAATATACTCTATTCTATATATTTTGGAATCTATATTTTATTATTTATGTATTAGTTATTTCTTTTTTTCGATTTATTGCAGGGTAATATCGTCACTTTCAATGAGCAGATAAACAACTTCAAGAAGGTAGCCTCAAGAATGGCAGCCATATTAGCAAATCAAACAGCGGCAGCAAATCGCTTGAATAAATGCATCTATTTTCTTAATATCGGAAACAATGATTTTAGTGGAAACTATTTTTCTGGTTATAGCAACACAAGCAAAAAATACACAGTCCACGAGTTTATAGAAGATCTTATTCGACGATTTTTGGGGCAATTGTGGGTAAGTTTTTCTTTACTTGCACATTGCTGTGATTTTATTAGTGTTATATATATATATATATATATATATATATATATATATATATATATATATATATATATTATTTGTTTATTTAGTTATTGGTTTCACTTTTTCTTAAGTGACTCGACATTGCAACGCCTTCAAAGCATGGTGTAAGTTTTCTGTGCGCACAAATAGGTTTCAACCGGATGTGAATTTTTTTTCCTACCAAATACTACAACATTATCCATTAACTTAAAGGCTACCGCATATGACGAGGTATAAAGGGTCAGATGTGTGTAATCATACATATGTATTAAAAACACACAGAGGTTGTTTCTCGATGATCCATAATAAAATTGCGTCAAGCTGTGTCGATCAACTGCTATTCACAATATAAGAAGCGCAACCAATTGAGTGAGTCGTTTTGATTTATTACATCATATTTCAAAGTCAATGAAGATTGTGTTATTGACTCTATTGAAAATAAAAACGTTTCCTCTTAAATATTATTTCGCAAGATATTCCAATTACCGTGTTTAAATATTTGAAACATATGAAAATAGTTTCTATACACAAAAAAGCATTAAAATTACATGAAGATTGCAAGTGTTAAAAATATAATTTGTAGGTTAGATAGTACAGTACTGTACAAAAGTGTAAGGGCATATTTTTGACCTTTCCTTTTCTCTTATAACTTCTTTCATTTATATATTATTATTGCAATTATTTTGCTATCTATGCCCTTTTCGATTTTCGTTTACTTTCTTTCACTTCTCGTTGCTATTTTCATTGGATAACCTTTCTCTTCTTTTGACTGACGAAATCTATTTTTTTTCCCCACTTAGTGTGCATTCTTTACTTTCTTTTCTCCTTTCTGAAATAAGTAGGTCTAGCAAAAAAATTAATCGCAATAGTGATTAGGCTAAATGGGTTTTGTGTAAGCTAATAAAAGTATATGCTCTCTCTGTTCCATGACCTTTCAACATGTGTAATTTACATATGTGAAAAGTAAAAGAGGACAATATATCAAACATGTTAAAAATTTAAAGATAACAATATTTTCTTTCATAGATAAAATGTGGTGCGTGAAAAAAGTTGGTGTTTTCGTTGCTACATTTCTTTTAACAATATTTTCTTTTATATATTAGACCTGAATTATTATTTTTTTACAACAGACGGTAATACACCATCCCATATTAGAAAGAAAGAAAATGACGGAATAGTATATAAATATAAACTTATAGTATTAAACTTAAGTAGATTAATGATTTCCAGGCTAAGAACAAAGAAAAAAAAAAAATTGACATTTAGGATTAGAAGCTCGTAATTACACCGTTCTGGACCATTAGTTCGTTAGGCCGAAAGAGAGACCAAATTTGGGACGTTGGTGTAAGCAAGGCCTAAGAGTTTGGGACGTTAGAGAGGTCATAGGTGGAGGTGGAGTGGCCATGTCTTATATCTTTGTTCCAAAAATATTGTCACAGTTAGTATATAGTTGTTCAAACATCACATAAAATCAAATCATCTGAGTATTTTACACATTGTTCAATGGAATTACACGTCTTATATCTTTGTTACAACAAATCAAAAGTTCAGTATCTTCCAGCAATATTTAAAGCGTGAATATATAGAGGGAGCTGTTCAGTTCTCTCTTTTCCTCAACAGCGCTCAAATCTCAACAAATATATCCGAGATGATTTGATCCCAACAGTTTGGTTGCAATCCTTGAAGTTTATCTTTTCTTTTTTCTTCAATATTAAAAGGAATGTGTAGTGTCCAACTAAAAATAAATAAATATTACATTTAGCTAAATAACATGGACTTTAACATCATTTAAATGGTAACTCAGTTAAGCTAAAAAACAAAGTTAATTCAGCTAACAAAAATTAATATTTTCTATTTAATCACATGAACACTTTCACTATTCAATTTGATTATTATTATTACTTTTTAGCGTCGATTGAGCCAATATTGCTCAATATAAATGGCAGAATGTACAAAAATTATGTATAAAAGTTGATTATATCAGCTCCATAGCCGATCATGGAACATACTTTGGACTTGGGGTCAAGTTTAGTTCTTTCATCAGATTTCAGTAATGTGTAAGAGATAGCATCCAGACACTGTCAAGTGTGCAAATGTAACTTTTTTACTTATCCACATCTCCTCAGACAGTTTATAGTCAATCGCAGTAGAGGGACTTCGATTGATCAGATAGGCAGCAATGTTTGCTGCTTCAGCCCAGAAAGATTTTGGCAGTCTAGCATGCAGTCTCATGCTTCTAGCTCTCTCACAGATTGTCCTGTTAATTCTTTCAGCAACCCCGTTGTGCTGAGGTGTCTTAGGCACTGTTTTCTCTCGTCTGATTTCGTTCACGGCACAATACTCCTCAAACTCTATACTACAATACTCTCCACCGTCGTCTAACCTCAAGCATTTCACCTTCAGCCCTGTCTCCTTTTCAACAAGGCTTCTCTATTTTTTGAAGACTTCAAATACATCAGACTTCTACTTCAGAAAGTATACCCACATCTTTCTAGTTGAGTCATCAATGAAGGTAACATAGTAGCGGGAGCCGTTCAGTGAAGGCACATCTGAAGGCTCTCACACGTCTGCGTGTACAAGCTCCAACTTCTGAGTTCTTAGAATTTTCTTCTGTTTTGAGAAACTTACATCTTTCTGTTTTCCAAGCACACAAGATTCACACAGAGGCATGTCAATGCTTGACAGCCCTTCCAGCTTCCCTTTGGATGCCATTACCTTTATCCCCTTAACACTCATATGCCCGAGCCGTTGATGCCATAGCTCGGTGTCACTAGCCGAGGTGACTGCAGTTACCGAGCTCTTGTTTGAAAACTTGTAGAGAGTCCTTGCTCTCAAACCTTGTGCCACAACTAAAGAACCTTTGACTAATTTCCAGTGTGTCTTGCTGAATCTTCCTTCTACGTGGGCATCATCTGCCAATTGAGTAGTTGATATTAGGTTCTTGGTTAGCCGAGGTACGTGTCTTGCCTACAGCAACTTCAGTTGTCTGCCAGTTGATAGAGTTAACATAATGTCTCCTTTTCCAATTATGTCGCAGGAGCCATCATCCCCGAGATATACTTTTCCAAAAGTACCACTCTTATAATTTGTAAAGTATTCACGATTAGAGGTGGCATGAAAAGAGGCTCCAGTGTCAAAGATCCAGAGAGCATCAGCTTGGTTTTTACAACTCAAGATCAGCCTGTCACAGTCAGACTCTGATGCTTATGAAACATGAATCGAATTGATGTTCTTGTCAGGCTGATCAGGTTTCTTGACTCTACAATCGCGTTTGAGGTGACCATTTTTCTTGCAATTCCAGCAGGTCAGATTTGTGCTCTTTGACTTGCCCTTCCTGGACTGTGATCGTCCACTTCATCTGTCATTCCCTCTTTTGACAGATCTGCCACGTTCTTCAGTGTTCAGAGTGGCACCAGAACTTTCAGAGATTCCACTGTTCTTCCTTCTGAAGTCATCATCCAGTAGAACATCTACCACATTCTCAAACTTCAAAGTACCTTCTCTAGATGAGTTGCTCACTGCCATGATAACTCCATCCCAACTGTCAGGTAAGCTTGATAGTATCACAAGTGCCAGAACCTCATTGTCAAAGACAATCCCAACTGATTCAAGTTGGCTATTAATCATGTTGAAATCACCTAAGTGTTCCTACATCGTTTTCATCTATGTTTTCTTCATGTTGAAAAGTCTTTTCATGGGGTGAACTATATTAGAAGCAGCGGGCTGTTCATACATCCTTGTGTGAGCATTCATTACATTTTTTGTGGTCTTTTCTTTTGAGATATTAAAGGCAACCGTATGTGCTAAGGACAATCTAATGGCACCAAGAGCTTTATGATCCAGAATTCCCCATTCTATGTCGTTCATGTCATTAGGTTTCTTCCCATTCCCTTCAAGAGGCAAATATAGATCTCTCTGGTAAAGATAGCCTTCAGCTTGCATCTTCCAGAACCCAAAGTTAGACCCATCAAATCTCTTAATTCTTGATTTTCCATCGTCGGCCATTGCACCCACTCGAACAAACGAACCTCTCTCTGATACCAGTTATTGAGGACAGATAGCGACAGAAACAACACAACGACAAAACAAGGACACACAATCATGCAAGAACAGCGCGGCGGTAATGAACCAAAACAATAAACAAAGGAGAGACAACCATTTTTACGTGAAAAAAACCCTCTTGGGGAATAAGAATCTACGGTGACGGTAGCCAGGAAAATTCACAATCACAACTCCAAATTATAGTCAAATTTTCATGCGTACAACAGGGGGATTTTATATGTGTTTGATCGACATGATCAACATAGACGTAGATATCACTTAATGCGCTATCCTAACATGAATGGAATTCTAGAGAGATGCATCTATCTAACAGATAAACATGAAGTGTTTTACTTTGATTGGGATACCGTAAAAGTCGAGGCTTCATCAAAAGAAAAAAGGATGATCATACACTCGTATTCTTCAGATCAGAGTAGCATACGAGATATATTGCTATATAGGTCAGCTCGGCAAAGCTGTTGTCCAGCTTAGCTCAGCTACAATGCTGTCTAAGTTCACATAGGCAACTGTCCAGCTCATCTTGGCAATGTTGCCGTCCAATTCAGCTCGGCCACACAGTTCTCCAAGTTTTATCCATGTTAGCTCAAGTTCAGCACAGCAGCTCAGCTCGGCAACTCATTTCAGTTCCATCAAACTTAACCGGTCCTAAGTCGATACAACAAGAATTCTACCCCAATTGAGATGGGTGGAGTGACCCCTCTTATATAAGAAAGAAAGAAACGAACTAAGTGGTACATATGTATGGTCAAAACATATTAAGGTCAACTCGGTTAATATTTTTGGATATCTTATTGATTATTCTCTTTATTCCAAAAATATTGTTAGAACCGGTGAAACACATAGTTGGTCAAATACCACATAAAATCAAATCATCAAAGTATTATACATGCTGTTCAATAGAATTTGGTCATGAATGTTCTTTAGGTGGTCTTTGTATTTTTTTTCCTGTCATTATTTGTGCATATATGCGTGATTATTATTTTAATATCGGAATCTGTCTATTTGTATTTTATTACATTCCTTCACTAACACACTAGCATACCATTTCCCTGTCACTGTTTTATATATGCATGTACAAATAGAGCCGGAGGTCTCACTGGAAGCAAACTCTCTATCCTTTGGGATGGAGGTATTGTTTGCCTGCCTCTCACCCTCCCCAGACCCTTTGCTGTCGTTGGAATATACTAGATATGTATTATTGTTGTTGTTCAATGGAATTTGGTCATCAATAGTGCGAAGACCATTTGACAAAATAGTATGTTGAATACTTTCACGAAGTGATCTGAATTTTGATATTTGATTAACTACTTATGTTGATCAACTACGACCATATTTTTTAGATTGAATCAGTATATAACAGAAAGTTATATGTTAATAAATGAGTTTAAAGTGGGCGTTTGACTCATGAATTCACCTAATGTATTTGACATTTATGGCTGCAGACTTTGTATGGGTATGGAGCAAGAAAGTTTGTTATAATGGGTTTGACGCCAACTGGCTGCATACCCTTTCTATTAGCCAATCCACTACTTAATAACCTTAGCTGCCCCGAAAGGAAGGACACTCCACAGAGGATTTATAATAAGAGGCTGAAAGATGTGATTCAGAACTTTAACAATATAGCTGATGCAACTCTTATATCCATCAATGTTGAAGGAATTCTTGATGAAATTTTGAAGAAACCCTCCGTTTATGGTAATTACTTCATTCCTCTCTTTATCATTGTTTCTCGAGCTTGTGTCTAATTTCATAACCTTTTTCCACTATCTGAATTCTATCACTAACACACTAGCACACCATATCTCTATTATTGTGTCATTTATGCAGGTACATTTAAAGTCGGGGCCCCATTAGAAGCAAACTCTCTATCTCCTGGGGTAGAGGTATTGTTTGTCTGCCGCTCATCCTTCCTAGAATCTAACGATAGCTTTTGATGCCGTTGGGATATACTGAGTGTGATTGATTGATTGATTTTAACATAAAACCGTCTATACTTCCAAAATAAGTATCACTAGTTGTATTCTTACCAATCAAATATCTAAAATATATGTAAGCGTGCTAAATGACTAAACATTACCATCAATAAGCAAGTCTCTTGTATAAAGTGTAAGGTAAAACTGCGTACATCAGATTACGAAACGTTCCGGCTCTTCTTCGGACCTTGTGCAAACGCGAGAACTTAGGACATCAGGAACGTCTAGCTAGTTGCTCGACATATAGATCCTTTTGTGTCAGTATTCTCTTGTACAACTAGTTGTTCTTGACTTTCTCCTAGCAACACAAAACCTCTTGTTCCAATGAGATGTTATTTTTTCCCTCTTGTACTTGTGAAAAATTTTGATTTGAAGTGTGAAGTAGTCAGTGAGTTAAATCAGAACCGCTGAAGTTCTGCCTACTAAACTTTTACACTGAACTTCAGTGGTTGCTAATTTTCAATTGATTGAACTTTAGTAAAATTGGGTTAGTAATTTCTGAACATTGTTATACCAATAACCGTTTAAACATGTGACCTCAAGGTCACAAAGATTAGAGGCTTTAGTTTAGGAGACGATCGCGACTACATATAGATTAAATTTGTCCAGAAGAAGGGTTTTTGAGGTTTTATTTTAGGAGAGATCGCCACTGTCTGCGTATGAGCAAACAAGAATAGTACTTTATCCCGACTCAAATTGGAAACAAAATGACTTGTGACTTGTGTATTTTGCAGGGTTTAAGGTTACAGATTTAGCATGCTGTGGTGCTGGTAAGAATGATGCCCAAGTATTGTGTCCAAGATTTCAAACCCCATGCCCAAACAGAACCGAGTTTGTGTACTGGGATTCTTTCCATACAACCGAAGCAGTTAACATACTAATAGCTAATCGGGCATTCCATAAACAAAAGCCCACAGATTCATTTCCATTTGACATTTTCCATTTAGCTCAAATTTAATATATCACCTGTAAGATATGATCAATGTTGCCCGTACAAAACTATTCAAAAATTTTCTTTTCATGCCCCTTTATTGCTGGTCGACATGCCAGAATAATAAAAAAAATGTGTTGTTAGAGAATAAATATTTTTTAACATCGTTTGTACCTTACAATTATCCCACATTTTGATTACCCTTAAGACTTCGGTCTTGAAACGGTTCACCCGCCGTACGCTACTACGAGAAGTACAAGACGTCGATACCGTACATATGCATACCGACATAAACATGTATCGAAATAGAGAAACCATCATAAACATAAATAAATACAATCGTCTTGCATCCATACATCATAACTAAATCCGAATGTATCGTTAATATCATCAGTACAAAAGAGAAATGAGTACATAATGGATACAGTCATAAGTACAAATTATAACATCAGGATCCACTAAGCTCCTCACGGGTATCCTACCCTCGGCTCTCTCTCTCTCTCTATATATATATATATATGTGTGTGTGTATATATATATGTGTATATATATATATATGTGTGTGTGTGTGTATATATATGTATATA